>SNQJ01S0016724.1:29811-52067 GCA_010110895.2 Picea sitchensis
CCGTATGGATGCTAACGTGGAAGTCCGTACGACGCATGGCAGGACCATACGAGAGGTGCTAGAGCCGAGTGGTGGACAGTTGGCAGTTAGGTGGATGAATAGTATGCTGACACGTGGCATTTTCTGTCTAATGGTTTGGTGCCACATGGCCGAGTTGTGGGCTGCCACGTGGCACCTTGTTATTAGTTGATGGTTTAAAATTTATGGAAGTCCATGGGGATAGAACCCCGGACCTCCCCACTGGTCCAAACCTTTGCAAAGTCCGCGCTGCCAACATACCACATTGTATTGCTTGTTATATATATGGTTTAATATATATTTAAGTTTGAGTTGTGTACCGTTGGCGCGGGGGTCCGGGCTGGGGCTTAGCCCCAGCCCCCGGTTGCACGACCATATCCATATGACCATATAGTGGGTACCACGACCATCGTTAGTGCATGTGTGTGGTTTGGTATTTAGCTTGAATGGTTATAACACGTCGCCACTTGTCCATTGTACATTCGCTCTTTGAACCTTGGCCCTTTTGGGGTGAGCGCGCGGTCACATGGTGACCTTTGTGACCATAGCCTTGGTGGTTAGGGGCTAGGCACACCCATAACCATCCTACAGTTCACACCGGTTGTTCAGTTGCATCCAGTGCTGGGTTTTTCCACATAAATGTGCATTGGGGCTAGGTTGAGCCAACAAGGCGTGCATTTTGGTGATCTAGAGACAACAAGTTTGAAGGGGAACATCCAGGGAGCCTATCTTCTTCAATTTTTGGCCAAACGAGGTCCCAAAAAAGCTCAGCTAGGGGTTTTTGGACATTCTGAAGCCATTGGAGCCATCTATTTGGCATTTTGAGCATTGTAAAACACATTTTTGAGCACTTTGAGAAAATAATACAAAAGATCCATTGGAAGTTGGGCTAGGAGATGTAGCCCAAGAGAGGGGTGAACTCCTTTATCATTTGTTGTGTTATGTGTTTTATGTTCACTATTTATTGCTACTGTTTAGATGCATCTTGAATGAGTAAATTCTATTAAAGTTGTGTTGCAAAATTGATCCATTTTCATTTTAACACATGAACTAAATCTTGCAAATAATTTCAAGAATACAAGTCTTCTTCATTTTTAGATCACTGTCCAAAATCACCTTGAACATATTCTAAAAAATGTTTCCTATGGAGTGTGGCATGAAATGAAGCCCCTGAATCTACTACCCAAGAATCAAAAATATTATCTACAAAAAGAATCAAATCATCTTGTAATGCATCACATATTACATTCGCTTCTTGTTTTTTCTCTTGTTGTCCATCTCTTTGTTTCTTTGGAGCTCTGCAGTCTTTCTTCAGATGTCCTTTCTTCCCACAATTCCAACACTCTATCTTTCCCAGTTTGGATTTGGATATTCCCTTCCTAGAATTCTCACAGTTCTCTAAGCCCTTTCCTCTATCATTGTTTCTTCCCCTATTCTCCACGGTCAATGCATTACCTAATGTCTCCACTGTGTTTTTTCATCGCATTTCCTCATTAAGGATAACACCAACAACATCATCAAATTTTAGAGTGTTTGAACCAGAGACAGATTTACTTACGACCATGACCAATCCATTCCATCCTTTTGGCAATGAGCACAAGATTAGAAGAGCCCTGACCTCATCATCAAAGTCCACTTTTACAAAACTTAGCTAATTAGTAACCATATTAAATTCATTTAAATTATTTGCAACAAACCCACCTTCTGACATCTTCATATTATATAATCTCTTCACTAGAAATACCTTATTGGACACCGAGGGCTTTTCATACAGTTTAGCCAATGCATCCATCAACTCCTTCGTTGTATTTTATTTTGAAATATTGAAAGCCACTGACATTGCTAGGCTTAGTCATATCGTTCCTAATGCCTTTCTGTTAAGAACCTCCCATTCTTCATCCTTCATGGCCATCAGCTTCTTTGATATTTTTCCCAATGGTAGGAATAGATCCTTCTAATATAAATAATCTTCCATCTGCATCTTCCATAACTAATATTTTTTGCCATTAAATTTATCGACCCTAAACTTTCCATATTCCGCCATTTGTCCCACTCGAACCAGGAACCCTATTTTCCTGTGAGTTACATTTCGCTCTGATACCAGTTGTTAGAAAACCAGGATCACAGATCAATAAAATAAAACAAATGAAGAAATAAAACACAGAAGATACACAATACAATAGAGACACAGATATACGTGGTTCACCTAATGTCGGATACATCCACCAGAGAAATTTCCAGGTCCTTCCTTTTTATTATTCAACAAAATGAATGGATACAACCTGCAGCTCAACCATTGTAACTTCCTCTTCTTCCACTCATAGTATCCTCTCTCAGAATACAATAATCACACACATACATAGTCGCAATACAATTCCCTCATTAAAGAGGGATTCCTTTTAGGGAAAATAATATCTAAAATAACTTGTACAGTTAGATCTATGACCTTATAATGAATGCTCCAGATTGACTACAAAATTAAATTATTTTACAAGGTAAATTTTCCCAATGTTTCTCTTCGGGGGAATTGCCCCCTGGATCCCCGTGGCGATAGTTGTGGGGGGGAAATCCCCCCCCACACCCCCCCGTTAGGGAATGGGGTCCAAGCACAGCTGAAACAAACCTCTAAATCATGAATATAATCAGGATCCACAACCAATAAGAATAACTGAATCAAATAGAGAAGAATGAAACATGGGAACTGGTTCCAAGACTAAAGACCAAATATGTGATTGGTACTAAATGGGTGCTCAGAAGAAAACTAAACAAATATGGTGTTATCGCTTTGTAATTTCTTAAAGTTGTGAAAGGAATTGATAGAGGTAACCACAAAACCACTTTGGAAGATGGGATCTAGCCCTGCCAACTTCAAAGAGGGATCTCTCTATAAGATTTAGATTTGTTTATATTAAAATATTAGGCTAGTTATGATAGTTCAGGGTTTGTTTTTTTGATTTGAATTGTTTGGTTGGAACAGTGAATATGGGCCATTGGGAAAATGGAGTCACAATTTTGAATTGATCAAATACAAGGTTTAACGCGCTAATATTGCAGGGTAGGGTAGGAAAATTCACTCGATCCTCAAAGATTTAAGGTATGGAGGAGATGAAAAGGTCTAAAAATCCAATAAAAAAATAGAGGAATTAAGAATTTTGATTTTAATCTTCAGTGAAAAACACAAAAATTATTCTTAACCCAGAGACAGAGTGTACATTTAAACAAATTATGTCATTTATCTTCTTAGAATAATTCAAAATTTAGGAAACAACAATGAAAACATAAGAGAAAAAATTAACAAGGAAAAATGCACTTCACCAATAAAGTTTACACAAGCATCCTGTAATAATTGCACTATATTACTGGAAAATCTGATCAATGGTATCTTTGTGGGTTGCTTTACAATACTATTCCTATCCTTCAAAATAAGTCCCAACCAACTATAAGTCTTATTACAACATATTTATCGAATTTATGCTAAACTAATATCAGATTCCAAAAAGGAACTGATTTACAAAATATTCTCCAACATTTTCTGGAAAAATATGAATAAAATTTATTACAAACATGTAGATATTTTCTAAATATATTATTTCTGATCTTCTATTCAAAATTTTAAGTGAATTGTTACTGACCGTGGCTATTTCTGGAAAAGTATGCATAATAAACCTAAAGATAAAATAATATCTCTAATTTATCTGCTGGAAATATTGAACTTCCTGCAAGTATCATGCATTGAAATCTGGAATTCGTTCATTGACTATTGATATTTTGCTACTAGTTGTCTTCAAGCCCCTGAAATCTAGAACAAGGTTGAAACTATCTCCAAAAAATTTGCTTATTGTCCTCTCATATTGATTTCTTTTCCATCTGTCCCTTTCACCTCTATTTCTGTCATTTTTTTGCTTTTCGTCATCCTTTGAATAACTTCACCTGAAAATTAGCTTGCAGTTGAAAGGTAAGTGATGGAACTGGTAGTCTGACAGTAAGATTTTCTTGGTCTTCATGGGTTCCCAGTCAGAAAAGAGTGTAACGGGGGGGAAGTGAGTTTTTTTGTATGTGCAGGGATATCCGTTAAGGTGCAGGACCATTATGAGATAACTAATGATCATGGGGAAGGAGTTAATTGGCTAATGAATAGGATATGTGGGGACATGTGTCATGTAGGGAGAAGGGGAGTAGCAGGGACAGGTGTTGTGTAGGGAGAGGAGGAGTAGAGGTGGGAAGGTGAGTGGTATCAAGAGTGAGTTAGGTGGATTTTGAAAGGGGGGGTAGGTGGTGTATGGTAATCAGAGAGGGGGGTGTGAAATGATGAGGGAGTGCCAAGTTAGGTGGGATCAGAGCGGGGGAAAACAAATTTTCGGACCCCCCCTCTGCCGATAAAGTTAGGTAGGTTGGGGGGGGGGGGACAAATGAGGGTCCTCTATAGGGAAAGGGATGATACCGCCGGGGAAAATCTGCGCAGATTTTATGCTCTACAAGACAAAACTTCAACTTTGGTTAAAAACATATGCAGCATGAAACATAAGAGAAATATTGTTTTTTCTAACCTTTTGATCTAGATGTCGGTCTGAAGCACCAAATATACCATTGGAAAGTTTATCCTGAGAATTATGCCATGAAAACACCTCCAACTTGATCTGAACCAAATTTTATATGAAGAAAATCTCCCAAAGATCCATACTTTGTTTTGGCCTTGTACAATGTTTACTGCAAATAGATTTTTAGTAAAAGAACAAAAAAGATATAATGGAAAATACAAACATTACACAGATATTTTTCCCCTAGAAACCCAAGCTGGGAAAACCAACATATTCTATATTCATTCATAGTGATACATTGTTTACAATACAATATACATATAGGAGCTAACGACATCCAAAACCCTAACCCAATGACCTGGATTAGTCAACAACCCTAATTCCTTAACTAGAAATAGAAAACCATCGGCAAAGAAACCATGTGTCGAAAAACCACCTAAATATGTGACACGTTTCCAGAGGAAGGAAAAATTTTCTCGAGGGCACTGCCCCTGCATCCCCCCTCAAACCCCCCTGCTAATCGTGCAAAGAATATAACACATACCCAACATTCTCCCGTTTGTTGTTTTCTTTGCATACAGGGGGTTACAGGGTTACATAGCCAACAATCTAGGGCAGCAATGCCCATGGATCCTCTACACTAAGAGAACTTCTTAGTGCTCACAGATTTTGTTAATGAATCTACAACATTCTTCAAAGTTTCCACCTTCATCAGCAACACTTTCTTTTCTTCAATCATGTCTCTCACAAAGTGATATTGAATATCAATATTCTTTGTATTTGAATGATAAGTCAGGTTATTCACTAGAAAAATTGCACTTTGACTATCACAATCTATCCTTACAACTTGTTGTCCCAACCCAATACCTGAAAACAATCTTTGTAACTATATTGCTTCCTTACTTTCATGAGTGGCTGCCATGTATTCAACTTTTGTAGTTGAAAGTGCCACTACAGCCTATCTTTTGATCATCCAACTTATTTCTCCTCCAAACAGGTTGAACACATACCCACTTGTAGATCTCCTACGATCTAGATCTCCAGCCCAGTTTGCATCCACAAAGCCATGTATATCCACCACTTTGTCCAATCCCAGTCTTCCTTGGTAGGACAATCCATAGCTAGCAGTGACATGCAAATACCTGAAAACACTTTTTACTATTGTCCAATTCTCCTTCCCTGCTCAAAACTCCCACTGCATGTGCAATGTCTGGTCTAGTACATACCATTGCATACATCAAACTGCCAACTGCACTTGCATATGGAACATGAGAAATGTCCTCCACCTCTTCCTTTGTCTTGGGACAGTGATCCACAAATAACTTTACACCAACAGGAATAGGAACCTTGACCGGTTTACATTCCTGCATATTAAACCTCTGCAATATTGTCTCGACATATTTTATTTTATTTAATCGGAGTTTCCTCTTTTTGCGATCTCTTTTCATTTCCATGCCCAAAATGAAATTTGAAGAATCGAGATCCTTCATGTCAAATTTATAGGACAACTAAGTTTTCACATACTGGATAGTCTCCTTGTTGTTTCCTATCAGCAACATGTCATCCACATACAAGACCAAATAAATCAAATGATCAATTAATTTAAAATACACACAGTGATCCTCTTTTCTTCTTGTGAAGCCAAGTCCCAACATATAAGTATCATTTTTTTGATACCACATCCTTGGTGATTGTTTTAAACCATATAGGGACTTTTTTAGCTTGCATACGAGGTCCTCTTTTCTCGTCACAACATAACCTTCTGGTTTCTTCATATAGATTTATTCTTCTAGATCCCCATGTAGGAATGTTGTCTTCACATCCATTTGTTCTACTTAAAAATCAAATGAAACAACAACAGATAAAATAAATCTTATAGAGGTTAACTTGGCAACATGAAAAAAAATCTCACCAAAATAAATTCCATCAACCTGGGAATAACCCTTTGCTAGTAACCGAGCTTTATGTTTCTCCACTTTTCCTTTTGCATTCAGCTTCTTTTTAAATACCCATTTTCTTCCAATGAGATTTCTTCTGATCGACAACTCCACTAGATCCCAAGACTCATTCTTATCCAAAGATTCCATTTCTTCGTCCATGGCCCTTTTCCATAGATTTCCATCCTCTGAATCCACTTCCTCACTGCCAGTTCTAGGATCATCATTAGTAATAGACAAAGAAAAATTTGAATGGAAATCAGATGGAGTATACCTTTCTGGCAGCCTTCTTTCTCAAATCAATCTCCTCAATATTGGAGTATGAGGATCTTCTTCCTCTGATTCTTGTTCTTCTGTAGAGTCTGATTCATCATCCTTTAAATCAAACTCTATTTTCTCTAGTTTTTCCTTACTTGGTAGGACTTCTTGTTTAACAACATCCTTCATTTCTTTAAATACCACATCTCGGATATACACTACCTTCTTAGTTTCTGGGTTCCAAATCTTATAACCTTTGAGACCATCTTTATATCCAATAAAGATACACTTTTCAGCCTCTTATCTAGCTTACTCATATTTTCCTTTGGAACATGAACATATGCATCACAACCAAATACCTAGAGATGTGTGAGAGAAGGTTCCTTGCCAGTCCATACCTCTTGTGGATTGTTTTCATCCAATGTTGATGAGTGTGATCTGTTGACCAGGTAACATGCAGTACCCACTACCTCTGCCCAAAATTATTTCCCTAACCTGGCACCACTGAGCATGCACCTTGCTTTTTCCATCAACATCTTGCTCATCCTTTCTTCAAATCCATTTTTCTAAGGTGTATATGGAGCAGTCTTTTGCTTTTCTATACCTCACTTCTTATAGAATTCTTCAAATTCATTCCCATATAATTCTCCGTCATTATCCGTCCTCAACACCTTAATTATTTTCTTTGCTTGATTCTCAACAAAAGCCTTAGACTCTTTAAACCTGTCAAAGACTTCGGATTTCTTCCCGAGGAAATATATCCAAGTATTCCTTGAGAAGTCATTTATAAATGAGACATAGTACACAGATTTTCCCAATGAAGGGACCGACACAGGTACAGAAACATCACTATGAACTAGCTATAAAATTCCTTCTTCCCTTGTTGCACCAGAGGGGAATCTTACCTGATTCTGCTTCCCATATAGAAAATGTTCACATAAATAAAAATCCATAGAGAATTTAGACATACCTTAACCATACCTTTACTATGTAGTAGTCGAAGACCCTTCTCTCTGATATTCCCCAGTCATTGATGCCACAACATAACCTTTTCTCCAAAGACTGTAGGAGTTCTTTCTTCTTCAAATCCAATATCAGGAACAATGGACCTATTACACCCATCACTAATAGTTCTTACTTGCAGCTTATATAAGGTTCCAAACCAAACTCCCTTCAGCAACACCATTGCTCCTCAAACCATCCTGCAGGTTTCCTTTTCAAATATTGTTTTTAACCCAACATCGTCCATTTTTCTTATAGAAATCAAATTTCTAGCCAAACATGGGATGTGTAGAACACTAGGCAACGTTCTAATCCTTCCATCTATGAGCATCAACTTGACTTTTCCTCGTCCTATGATTCTAGTTGTCGAATCATCACCTAAGAAAACATTACCTCCATCATACCTTTCATATTCATAGAACCACTCCCTTTGGAGAGTCATATGAAAGTACACACCTGAGTCAACCAACCATTCCTCATGATTTGGATGTGTTCTTGAAGAATCCAAGTACACATCCCCTCCTTCTTCCTTGGAGGTCTTTTCTTCTGTAGAAGGAGATTCTTCAGATCCCTTCTTTTTCTCAACTTTGGATCTACACTGCTTCTTGTAGTGCCCTTCTTTTTCAAATATCCAACACACCTTTACAAATTTTCCAGGATATTTAGATCCACCCTTAGACTTAGATCAACCACTTGAGAACTTATATCTATTTCTTTCCTAGGAATGTCCTCTTGTAAATAATGTGTATGTGATGTGTCCTTCCATATTCTTTCGTCTCATCTCCTCCAACAACAAGGATGATACTACTTCATCAAACTTCAAGGAAATTGTGTTACTACCTATGGCCACAACCAGACTATCCCAGAAGTCTGGTAAAGAACACAGTAAACTGATACATTTATCTTCATCTGAAATTTTAATCTCAACAGATACTAACTGACTTACCACGGTATTGAATGTGTTCAAATTTTATCCCACCAAGTCTCCATCTCTCATCCTCAGTTTATACAACTTCTTTCTCAAGAAGAGTTTATTTACTAGGGACTTAGACTGATACAACTTCCCCAATGTTTCCCATAAATCCTTGGTTGTAGCTTCCTATGACACATTCAATAATACTGAATATGAGAGGCACAGTTGGATTGTGCTATTTGCCTTCCAATCCAACTTTTTCCAGTCATCTGTTGAAGTTCCTGTAGGTGCAGTAATTGGATCTATTGCAATCCACTAATATCTATCTAGCAACAGATCTTCCATATTGATATTCCACAACTCAAAATGTTTCCCTTTAAACTTCTCAATCTCCATTTTTGAATTGCTTGCCAATTCTTTTCACCTGAAAACTCAATACCATAGATCTCCCACTGTAACAAGGATTATCACAGTCCCGAGCCAAACCCTTGACCACAAAGACATCCCTGTGAAGCCAACAAAAATATGATACCAAATGTAGATTTTAACCTTGTACAACATTTACTGCAAACAGATTTTCAGTAAAAGAACATAAAATATACAATGGAAAATACAAACATTACACAAAGATTTTTCCCTGGAAACCCAAACCAGTAAAACCAACATATTCTATATTCATTCATACTGATACATTTTTTACAATACAATATACATATAAGAGACAACAGCATCCAAAACCCTAACCTAATGACCTGGATTAGTCAACAAACCTAATTCCTTAACTAGAAATAGAAAACCATCGACAAAGAAAACATGTGACGAAAAACCATCTAAATATGTGGCATGTTTCCTGAGGAAGAAATTTTTTTCTCAGGGGCACTGCCCCCAAACCCCCGCACAGGGGGGCTTGTCCCCCCTACACCCCCGCTCAAACCCCCCTGCGTGTCAGGCGCAACGTATACACTACTACTCGTGCAAAGAATACAACACATAGCCAACACAGACTTCAAAAACTAAATGGTTGCTTGGATCAACAAACCTTTAGGCTATGACACTTATTGATTCATAGGATAAACCTTACTAACATATTTCCAAAATAGATAATTGAACAAACAGATTACCTATATTTATAGGACCCTAACAGTGGCTCCAATGGGGATGGCATCCTCCTAGTGAGGTGCCAAAGAACATCGCAAACTAGTAGCCTGATCCATTGGGCTGATCCCAAGCCTACAGTCTACTCTGCCATACAACCTCTAAAACTAATAACCAATTGATAATCTACTCCAATCCTCAACTGAATAAAATTTACTCTAAAATATAAACTATACTCTGAATATGAAAGTTATGCTGCAAACCGAAATTGAAAAGAATGCTAAAAAAGTAGAGCTTATTTATGTACACAATCCTACTCTAATATGTTGAAGACAATTGTTGAATCAAGTGATCTCAAATTTCCAGCAAATCCAGTCAAGTAGTTGCTCACATAATTGGACTGCTTGATTGTGCTTGAGCAGAGTAAACACTGGAATTTGTGATGGAAAGGGAAACTCATAATACTTTTGCTTGTCATAGTGGAGGCATGGATGTGAAATTAAACTTAAAAATATTTCCATATATTCAGCCATAGGGTCATAGAAATCATGGTTGTTAAAATTTTTTTGTTGATCTACCAAATCAAAGGGCGAAGGTAGTCATGTGAAATCTTTCTTCTACTGACATAAAACTTCACAAGGAAGACTCGAAAATGGAGGAATTTGAGGTTTTTCATGAACTTCTAAAGCTTTGAGCTCTCTTTCCATATCTTTGGTAAATTCATCCAAAAACTTAATCTTGGCTTCTGAGCTACATTTACAGGACTTTAAATAAGAAGATAAACATGCAGAAAATTTTTCATCACCTCCATCTTCTATGCACATATCGTTCCATTCCATAAATCTTTGAATGGAAGGAGAGTCTACCACAAACTTTTCCCCCTCCATCCATGTTTCCAAAAAGACAATCTAGAAAGTTGTAATAGTTCGAATAGATCCAACAGGCAAACCTTCAGCCCAAATTTTACACTTTCAGTGGAACGAATCATGAAACAATCTAAGGAAAACATCTTCATGTTTGACTCTAAGAAACTCAGTGAAATCATGAAAATTTGATAAATGTTTCCAAGTCAAACTCAGAGCATCTCCATTAAATTTTGGACCATTTCTCAAAAAATATTCATCCTTGGGTAAAGGATTCAAGAAACTATAAATCTGTGAAAAATCTAAACATGCATACCTTGAAATGATAGTATCAACTTATAAGTTCTTCATTAGCCCAGTGGAGTCATTAGTGAATACCTCAAGCAATGAATCTTTCTAACAATGGAGTCGCCATGATATTCTTTCATCTAGATATAACTGAGAATGGAATCGCCAGGTGGATGATTTCATCCTTCCTATGTCTGATCACTATCCACCATCAACAATCATATCTAAAAACTTGATACTCTTTCCTGAGGGAGATTAACCTTTCGTTCCCTAGTATGGTCGCCACTATGTTATCTCTCTATAATTTCTTAAGGCTGTGAAAGAAATTGACAGAGGTAACCACAAAACCACTTTGGAAGATGTGATCTAGCCCTGCCAGCTTCAGAGAGGGATCTCTCTGTAAGATTTAGATTTGTTTATATTAAAACATTAGCCTAGCTATGATAGTTCAAGGTTTGTTTGTTTGATTTGAATTTTTTGGTTGGAACAATGAAGATGAGCCATTGGGAAAATGGAGTCACAGTTTTGAATTGATCAAATACAAGGTTTAACAGGATAGTATTGCAGGGCAAGGTAGGTAAATTCATTTGATCCTCAAAGATTTAAGGTATCGAGGAGATGAAAAGGTTTAGAAATCCAATCAAAAAACAAATCAATTAAGAATTATGATTTTAATCTTCAATGGAAACACAAAAATTATTTTTAAGCCAGAGATAGAGTGTACATTTAAACAATTTTTGTCCTTTATCTTCTGAGAATAATTCAGAATTTAGGAAACAATAGTGATAACATAAGAGAACAAATTAACAGGGAAAAATGCACTTCACCAATAAAGTTGACACAAGCATCCTGTAATAATTGCATTGTATTACTGGAAAATTTGATCAATGGTGTCTATGTTGGCTACTTTACAGTACTAGTCCTATCCTTCAAAACAAGTCCCAACCAACTATAAGTCTTATTACAACATATTTATAGACTTTCTTCTAAACTAATATTAGATTCCAAAAAGGAACTGATTCTAAAATATTCTAGTACATTTTTTGGAAAAATATGAATAAAATTTATTACAAACATGTAGATATTTTCGAAATATATTATTTTTGATCTTATGTTCAAAATTTTAAGTGAATTTTCATTGACCGTGGCTATTTCTGGAAAAGTTTGCATAATAAACTTAAAGATAAAATAATATCTTTAATTGATATTCTGGAAATCTTGAGCTGCCTGCAAGTATCGTGCATTGAAATATGGAATTGGTTCATTAGCTGTTGATCTTCTGATGCTAGGTTTCTTCATTCCCCTAAAATCTAGAACGTTGTTGAAACTATCTCCACAAAATCTGCTTATTGTCCTCTCATACTGATTTCTTTGTCATATGTCCCTTTGAGCTCCATTTCTATCGTTTATTTGCTTTTCGTCATCCTTTGAATAAATTCACTGGGAAATTATCTTGTAGTTGAAAGGTAAGTGATGACGGTGGTAGTCTGATAGTAATGTTTGCTCGGTATTCATGGGTTCTCAGTCAACAAATAGTGTAATAGGGGGGAAACAAGGTTTTTTGTATGTGCATGGATATCCGTTAGGGCACGGGATAGTTACAGGACAACTAACGGTCATGGGGAAGGAGTTAATTGGCTAATGGATAGGAGGTGTGGGGATAGGTGTCATGTCGGGAGAGGGGTAGTAGCAGGGATAGGTGTTGTGTAGGGAGAGGAGGAGTAGAGGTGGGAAGGTGAGTGGTATTGGGAGTTAGTTAGGCAGATTTCAGAGGGGGGGTAGGTGGTGTGTGATAATCGAAGAGGGGGATATGAAACAACGAGGGAGTTCCACGTTAGGTGGGGCCAGAGAAGGGGAAAAAAACTTTTCAGATCCCCCCTCTGTCGATAAAGTTAGGTAGGTTGGGGGGCAGAAAACAAATGAGGGTCGTCGATCGGGAAAGGGACAATGTCGCAAGGGAAAATCTGTGTAGATTTTATGCGCTACAAGAAAAAACTTCAAATTTGGTTAAAAATATATGCGCCATGAAACATAAGAGAAATAGTTTTGTTTGTAACCTTTTGATCTAGATGTCGGTCCGAAGTACCAAATATACCATTGGAAATATGCTCCTCAACACTATGCCATGAAAACGCCTGCAACTGATCTGAACCGAATTTTATATGCAAAAAATCTCCCAAAGATCCATACTTTGTTTTGGCCATCAGACTTCAAAAACTAAATGGCTGCTTCGATCAACAAACCTTTAGGCTATGACACCTAGCGATTCATAGGATAAACCTTACCAACAGATTTCCAAAATAGATAACTGAACAAACAGATAACCTATCTTTATAGGACCCTAACAGATGGATAGGTAACCAAAAACAAAGCAAGGTTGTAGATTTTAACCTTGTACAATTATTAATGAAAATAGATTTTTAGTAAAAGAACAAAAAAGATACAATGGAAAATACACACATTACACAAAGACTTTTCCCCTGGAAACCCAAACCAGGAAAACAAACATCTTCTATATTCATTCATATCATACATTGTTTACAATACAATATACATATATGAGCCAACGACATCCAAAAGAATAATCGAATGACCTGGATTAGTCAACAACCCTAATTCCTTAACTAGAAATAGAAAAACATTGGCAAAAAACCATGTGCCAAAAAACTGCCCAAAAAATTGACACGAAAACCGAGGAAAAATAATTTCGTGGACGCTGCCCCCAAACCCCTAAAACCCCCCCTCTTACCCCCTTTCACACCTGGTGCAACATAGAAACTAATTATCGCCATGCAAATAATATAACACAAACCCAACAAAGTTTAGTATGCAAAGGATATGCTCAAGTTGAAGGACTATATTTTGAGGAAACGTTTTCCCTTGTTGCAACAATGGAAGCAATCAAACTGATATTGTCCTATACATGTTCCAAGAGAATCAAAGTGTATCAAATGGATGTGAAATCAACATTTCTAAATGGTTAATTATAAGAAGAAGTCTACATTGAACAACTAGAAGGGTTCCTGCTGTTAGAAAAGGGATATTATGTATGCAGATTGAAGAAGGCACTATATGGACTAAAGTAAGCCCCTAGAGCCCGGTATGCAAGATAGGACAGGTATTTGCAACAAAAAGGATTCAGAAAAGGAAATGCAAATAGAAATCTCTATGTGAATATTGATTGGAACAACATACTTATCATTGAAGTATATGTGGATGAAATTATCTTTGGAAGTGATGATTATAGGATGAGTAAGAGGTTTTCCCAAGACATGCAGAATGAATTTGAAATGTCACTACTTGGTGAATTGAGATTATTTTTGGGACTTCATATTTATCAGTTGGATGAAGGAATTTTCATTTCCCAAGCTAAGTACATCAAAGAAATGTTGAATCATTTTTGAATGGAAGATTGCAAACCAGTAAGCACTCCTATGATAACCGGTTGCACATTGAGAAAAGACAATGAATCTAAGGAAGTAGATCAAAGAATCTATAGACCGATGATTGGAAACCTACTCTATGTGAAAACCTATAGACTAGATGTAATGCAAGCAATTGGACAGGTTGCAATATTTGAAGTAGGACTGAAGGAAACTCATGTTCTGGTAGTAAAGAGGATCTTTAGATATCTTAAAGGAACACCAGAGTTTGGATTGTGGTATCCAAAAGGGAATGAGATGACTATGGTCGCCTACATCGATGTAGATTGGGAAAGAAGCATTGATGATCAAAGAAGTACTAGCGGAGAAACCTTCTACTTGGGTGATTGTATGGTATCTTGGTTAAGTAAGAAGAAATCATCAATATCATTGTCTACAACAGAAGCAGAATATATTGCAACAACAACATGTTGTACTCACATTATTTGGATGAAGCAAACTATGCAAGATATACAAGTGAAGTATGATGATCTCATTTCGATATTGTGTGATAATATAAGATATAAGTGCAATAAGTATCTCCAAGAATCCAATAATGTATTCCAAGACCAAACATATTCCGATCAAGTTTCACTTTCTACGGGAACAAGTTGCAGAAAAGAATATCAAGGTAGATTACGTTGGGACAAACAAATAGATTTCAAACGTTTTCACTTAACCTCTTCCAAGAGAGACATTTGAGTATCTTTTCTAGAAACCTAGAATAGTTTATGCTCCATGGTGATTTCCACAACATTTCTGCAGAAAAGACAATGGAAGAAAAATCATCTATGAAGAGACGATAAAGGAATCTTAGTATGAATTCTTTTTATATGTCAATTGTTTAATTCATTAGGAAAGCACCAATGGAAAAATTATACTAGAATAAAGAAATTTTAGAAGAATGTCATCATGGGGAGTTACCATTTTCCATTGATGTCAAAGGGGGAGAAAAGAATATAAGAATGCATAAAAGGGGAGTATTGTTCATAGGGAAAACATGGGGAACATGAGTGTTTCCATCAATTTCAAAGGGGGAGATTGTTAGAAAATTGATTGTCATTGATGTCAAATTTAGAGGAATTCTATAAGCCTCTAGAAGCATTGTGTATAATTGAATAAGTATCGAAAGTGGTCCCCTTATGGTGTATCTTTAAGCATGGCCCTCACAGGAAGACACTTTGAATAATTCTACAAGAAACCCATAGGTGTGGTGATGAGGCCTGAAGTTGACTGAGGGAACCGAGGTTGAAGAACACTTCAAGTACATACAAAACCCTCATAGATGGATATTCCTTGTCATGCCATTTCCAATAGTAGGTGGTACGCCACATGGTTCCTCACAGATGAGGAGTTATGACCTCATGAAGTTGGAATCCCCGAAGAATGGTCAAGAAGCCCATAAACATTTACAAGTATTTAGTCAAAGGGTAAAGTGGTTGTAACAAGAAAGTTCAAGAAGCCCTAAAGATAAGGAAAGAGGTTACCTAGAAAAAGTATAAATACATCTCAAGAAGTCACTCATAAGGATATTCATGCACAAGTTCATCTGAATACATTCTATGTGAGCAAGTGATTTATTGGTAAATTTGAGACAACAATTCTGAGGTAGCAAAGGAGAGCGAAGGAGAAAAATTTGGGATTGCAGAGGAAGAGAGGGTTTTTATGAAAAATCCCTATTTTAGTTTACCCCCATGGGTCAAGCTACTAGTGTTCCACAAGGAACCCTTGTGAGTTTCCTAGTGTCTTTCACACGAGGCCCCGCGTGATATCAGGCATCTGTCTAGTGAGGATAAGCTAGATTTAAAGAAGGATTCTTGGTTCAGGATGCAATAAGGTTTGATGGTACAAAAAGGTTGTTACAGGATCTGATATTGCATGTTTTAGGTTTCATGAGGAAAGGTATGTATTTCATATGTATAGTTAAGGCTTGTTTCATGGATGATATGGCACATGCTTAAGGCATATATTGGAGGGCCTTTTTGGTACATGGTTGCATATGGTTAAGGTTCATATCTTGGTCATATTGATACATGCTTGATACATACTCTTGGTATTTATTTTATGTATTCTATGGTTCATTGTTAGAGGCACACCTTTGTGATATTGACATACATTTGAGACATACACTTGGTATATGGTTTTGGATTCTATATACATGAGGAATATTTTATGGTACATGGTATGATGCATGCTTGAGATACATTTTGGTACATGGTTTGGATACTTTATGTTGGGCATATGCTTGATATGGTGTATGTGAGTGGATCTAGTTGGAGCTTCCTTTAGGTTGGAGCCTGTAAATAGGGGGTTGGAGCCTCCTTCTAGTTATAGCTAGAGAATTCAAGGAGTTGTAGCATCCTTCAGGTTGGAGCTTGTAAACATGGGGTTGGATCCTCCTTCTAATTGGTGCTAGAGAATTTGAAAGTTGGTGCTTACCATGAATGTTTTCTTTTGAGATATAAGAAAGAATTTCGTGGTTTTCTCCCATTTGGATTTCCATGTAAATTCTGGTGTATTGTGCATGTGATTATTTGATATGATATTTATCATAGTTATATGTTCATGAAAAGTTAAATGAAGGAATAATTGTTAATGATTATATATTCTGATTGAAAGTGATAACCCCTCTCAGTATTCCAATAGAGATTATAAATATCATAGTACAAAGACTTCAAATGGTTATTATCTATGTGGAGAAGTTGTAAATAAAATAGGAATGATTTCCTTTATATTTGATTCGAGATGTACCCATGACACTGTTCTTCATGCTAAATATAAAAGTAATAAAAGTAAATTAGAAAAGCTAGTAATTGCATTCATGCTTGCAATGAAAAAATCCACTTGTCATACATTACATGCTACCAATCGAATTTGAGACATGCACATATCATATTTGGCTATTTCCTAATTAACTATTTTGGGACAACAATTTACTATGTGTTTACAATTCATTGTCCATCATACATATTGCAACCAATCCACATCATACAAAGTATATCATGGAGGAATAAAAAATAATAATTACGTCAGCATGCTTGATGATGAGATTGACCACCTTGATACTTTTATTTATGGTGAAGGGAACTACTTTTATTTATGGTGAAGGGCACTAGCATTATTGATTACTGTGGTGATTACATTACCTGGAGGATTAGGCACTGTGAGTACTTTTGGGATTGTTCGTTTCAACATCCAAAGAACAAGTTGTCGAAGAGGATGGATTAGAGGTGTAGTGTTGCACAGGTGTCATTGGTGGATCGATGACGAATGGAAATGGAGGCATGGCAATCATTGAAGAAGATGGGTCATAGGTAGAGATTTGCATAGGTTCCATTGGTGGATCAACGGGGAATGGACATGGAGGAGTGCTAATTTTGGCGTGTCATTCTAACATTTGGATGATTTCTTTCATCTGAGGACAACGATATGCATTGAATTGTATACACCATGGTGCAACTAAAATTAACCTTTTTGCGATGCCCTGCTCTTCCTCTGACATGTTTTCTTTTCTCAAATTCTCAAATTGACCTTTCTCCACTTGCCTGAAATCCCAATCTGGATAATATAATTTACTTGATCTACTCTCTTTATTGTGAAAATCAATGTTTTGTCTCACCCCCACCATCTCCATCACCAAAATTCCATAGCTATAAACATCATATTTATCAGTGAGAACTCCATACATCCTAGACCACATATCTAGGGCAGAGTAACCTATTGTTCCTCTATTAGCAACATAGACGTGGCTTTCCTCTCTCTCTGTTATTTTCGCTAGACCAAAATCTACAACTTTCGGTAAGAAATTGGCATCAAGAAGAACATTGTGAGGCTTTATATCAAAATGTAAGATGTGATTTCTGCACTCGTCATGTAGGTATGAAGGACCATGAGTTGTTCCAAGTGCGATTGAATATAGTTGTTTCCAATCCAACTCGTCATGATGACCTCTGTGGATATATCTCTCAAGGGAACCATTCACCATGTATTCATACACCAAAGATTTTATTGATCCCTGGGAACAATAACCTAAGAGGTGCACCAGGTTAACATGATAGGTCATCCCAATAGTTTCCACTTCCATTATAATTTGTTGTTGACTCTATTTGGATTCATCCAAAATCTTCACAGCTATCCCACATCCAGTGGGAAACTGTCCTTTATAAACTGTTCCAAAACCTCCTTTACCAAGCGTTTTTGCCAAGTTGTTTGTGTAAGTCATAATTTGAGCATAAGAATATCTAGTGGGAACTTGTGAGGAATAATAATTTAAAAAATTCTCAAACGAGGGAGTTCTTGAGTTGACGATATATGATTATGCATGCTAAGGAAATCACATGCATATCATGTCAAGGGAGAGTTCCTAACTGAAGTGTTAAAGTTCAGTTCTAAATCTAGTTGTTGAGTTAATGTTGAGTTCTAAATCTAGTTGTTGAGTTAATGTTTAGTTCTAAATCTAGTTGTTGAGTTAAGTTTAGTTGTAAAATCATGCACTCATGCCTCTAATTTGAGCCCCCTCCTCTCTACCTCTCCACTCCTATATAAGAAAGAGGTTGACCCTCTTTTCTACACATTGGGTTATGTAGCGAATAGGTGAGGTAACATAGAGGTATATTAGTATAGTCTAGAGCACATAACAGAGAGGTATATCACTCCATTCCAGAGCGCATAACAGAGAGGTATATCAGTCCAATCTAGAGCGCATAATAGAGAGGTATATCAGTCCAGTCCAAAGCACATAACATAGTGGTATATCAGTCTATAAAAGAGTGGTGTATCGGTCAATAAGAGGCAACAATAATAGTCAATAAGAGGCAGCAATAACAACCAATAAGTGGCAGGAATAACACACCATAAAGAGGTAGCATAATAGTCCATAAGAGGCAACCTATATCATCAAAGATACATCTTCAGTGCTAGTTTGTAACAGGCAATTATAAATCAACAAGGTCTCTTAGTTACACAATCAGGTCAGAGTCAACTTGGCAAGCTCTTTAAGAGTAGAATTTCATGGTGGAAAATTTGTAAGTGGTCATACATTATTAATGCAATAAAAGGAGATTGTATGTTGGGGTTTTTCTCCCTGTATAGGGCTTCCCCAAGATACATGTGTTGCGATATTGCATGCTGGTAATTTCTTATGATTATTGTTGTTCTAATTTTTGAATGATGTCAAGCTAAGTTCTAAGTACAATCAAAATTCTAAAGAAGTATTTACACTATTAAATCAAGCTCAAAAATTAACAAATATTTTAGTTATAGTATTTCCATTTTTGTATAAATCTAAATCTCTCCGTTTATTTTTCAATATAGTAGTTTTTATATTAAGTATACATATAAAATCTCTTTCTTTAAAAAAAAAATTCTTCAATAAGTGTAATAAGCGTATATATATATATGATCAACATAAATTATTATTATTATTATTATTATCAATATTATATTTTTTTTAAATCAACATGTAAGCACCACCCACTTACATGACAATTTCCCTAAATTACTCTTGATGCAAAGACGTATCTTCTAAAAGATTGATATTAAAAAGTGTTAAGAAAAAAATCAATGTAAATAAACAAAAAAAACAAACAAAAAGAAGTTCAAAAGATTAAATAAAAATATGAGACCATTCCACCATGAAAAATCCTCATAGGAAAAGGAAAAGGTAAATATCTATGTCATAGAGACAGATGCATCAACATCAAGATGGGTAGCAAGTCTTGTAGAAAATAGAGAGCTATGTAGGTATGCCTTGAGAGTATCGTCAAAGATGCATCAACATCAAGATGGGGAGAAGGTCTCATAGAAGATACAGAGCTATGTAGGTATGCCTTGGGAGTGTGGTCAAACATAGAAGTACAATATTATAATTAAAATAAAAATCTTTTGTTGTCTAATTGTTTTATGTTTTGTCTTTTTTTGAGGGAATCTAGTCATATAAATTTGGACGAAATCACAGTAATCTATTGTTTAAATTGCATTTCTGAATGTATAAATGGGTTCATCCTACTGAAAAATACTTGGGGCACTTTGATTATATAGACTTAACCCCTCAAATTTGAAGATCCAATAATTTCTTTCCAAATTTCGAGCAAATCTACCAAAAAAAATCGCTAAAGTCAAAACGTAGAACGTTTCCACTACCACAAAATCTTTTAGTTGTAAAAGCCTTAAAATCTTTCAAGTTGTGTGTCATGACCTATAAATTATTGATACAATCATATTACACGGATTAAAAGATTTATTAATCAAGATTTTTGATCCTACACTAGATAGACATTTCAAGTTACCAAAATGGCAAAGCTTTATATCATAAGTTTAAATGTGAAGTGCAACATACCGCAAGGAAATATCATTCTTGGATAAGAGGTTGCTAAGATTGGAAGGAATGAGGAGAGTGTTCCCATTCAAAGGAATTAGAATTCACAGAAAACTTGTTAGTGTCATGGAAACAACTCATAAAAACACTTCCAGATGCCCTCATAAGACAAATATAGTTTGATGTTGAACCTTTGTATTACATATAGAGAGCTAGGAGATACATTTCCAGAGAGATATGGAATACATTTGCAGAGAAGCTCATTCCATCACAACGTTTCATCAAAGATATCATAGAGCATACAATATGCCATGGTGGATTAATGAGTACAACTTGTAGTGGATTTATGATTACTATTTGTAGTGGATATTAGTCTCAATGCATAACACTATCTTCAAATCATGACATGGGTAAATGCCACAGTAATAGAGAACATTGGGTTTCTATTCACTAATTGGGAAGTCCCTAATGGATAATTGTATCTACTAATACATCACATGACAAATGGAACTCCTTCAAGGAGACATGTTAAGCTATAATATTGGATCATTACCCCTTAATTGAGGCATATTATATTAGTACTGTTATTTTATTTATGTCGGCTTTAGGCCATTAGTTGTAATTATACCTCCTAGTCTCCTATACATACCAAGGAGACATTTTCATTTTGAATCGTCTTGTACTTGAACATTTAAGTGGGGTAAAAGGAGGTTGCCCCCTTGAAGAGTTTTATTATCTGAAATTATCTCTTTTTCAAGGCATTCATTACTTTTTCTGAGGTTTTTCCATGCTATATTGATATTTGGTTCTTAACATATGGTATCAGAGCTTAAGGTCTTGGGGTTTTGCTGCTACATTTGAGATACCTTGGAATTTTTGCTATAACTATTTTTCTGCAATGTTTTCGAAGGAACGACTTGGATGATATTTATTAGACAAATCAAGGTACGTTGATTTCAAAATTCAGTTCCCGAGGCCTTATACTTTAGGAGATACAACCTGTACAAGATAGGATTCTGGAATCATCTTGAACTAAGTCATTGCGGAATTTTCACTATAAAAAAATTTCTGTAATGTTTCATACCTTGAAATCTGGAGTATATTTACCAAAATTAATAAGGTATCTGTGGTAAAAATTTCATCTTCTGGGTCATCTTAAATTTGTAGATACACCCTGTGTAAGATAGGGTATCTGACTAGTCCTATTGACTAGTCTCAAGAAGGTGTTCTGGGTAAAACAATCATAACTTCTTCCTAGAGTATCCAAATTGAATGGGAATGGTTTCATTGGATTATGGACAGTCTATAGTATTTTTGGTGTGAGTTTCATAATTTTATATCAATTATTTTGTGCAAGGCATGCTATACAAGTGAGATCTCTTGGAAAGGCCAAAAATCGGCAAGTTGTGGGGAATTTACCGTAAATTCCACTTGGCACATCCAATTTTGATCAGACCTATGGCATTGCAGAGAAGAAATATCAGAGAACTACATAAAAGAAAGTTTCATACCCAGAAGGGCCGAAATTTGGGAGATACAACAAAATAAATATTGTCTAGCAGAACCACCTCAAAATCAAGGTTCAAAAGTGATACTTGGCCAACAT
>SNQJ01S0016724.1:67831-80321 GCA_010110895.2 Picea sitchensis
AGATTACAGAGAGATTTTACAAGAGATTTTCTCACAATCGATCATCGGCAAATGACCTTCCATGCTCTTTAAATAGAGATCATGGACCAATCGGGTGTTAAGCCATGGATCAATGGCTGTTAAGATCGAGGAGAGTATGAACTGTTGGATCACTCTATGTCGGGAACATATCGTGACCGTCAGATTGCCTAACTAAAAATGCATACTAATGCATACTAAATAAACACACTTTTACCTAACGACATATTAGACCAAGTAGATCTTAACTAACTCCTAAGTGTCTAAATATCCTAACAGTTTCTAGTGATATGTGGAACGTCACCTAACTCCTCATAGTCAGAGAGTTATGGCCATGTGAAGTTGGAGAACCCTCATGAGTTATCTAGAATCCCCTAGAAGGTCAACTAAGTCAAATTATTCTATAAGATCCTAGAAGAAGTTGACCAATCAAAGTGGTTAGTCATGGATTAAGTGGTTGAAACAAGAAAACAATTAAAAATAAATTAGTTGCAACTAGAAGTGATGAATTTACTATTTGTGGATAAAGTGGTTATAAGTGGACATGGTGGTTGTAAGTGGACAAAGTGGTTAGAAGTGGGTTATCCCCAAAAGAAGGAAGTTGGTTATATAATAATCCCTAGAGGAAGTTACTTGGAGAAGTATAATTAAGAGAGAAAGGGTCTCTTATGTGTGGAATCTCTTGAGCATGTTGAAGATATTATTTTGGTGAAAGGTTCATCGCAGGTAGTCATGGATGCATCAGAAGTTCTGCAAGTATGAGGCAGAAAATTTGTGATAGAAAAATCATGGCAGAAAAAGCGTGGATGTAACATTGTGGCAGAAAAATCGTGGAAAAAAAATTGCGACAAAAAAACCACGGTAGAAAAATTGCGGCAACAGAATTGCGACAGCAGAACCGCAACAAAAAAATCATAGCTACATAAATAGATCCGTAATATATCTACAAGTTTATATCTGCTACAAAAGTTTTGGTATGATTATATGTTGTCTTGATGCTTAGATTTTCTCATGGTATGGTGAATGCTTGAAGCATTCTTTGTATGGTTGTTATAAATTTTGGATATGGTAGATGTTGGTTGGTTGGTTGAGTGGTTTTGTTCTGATATGGATGAGGGATATCTATGTTGTGTGATGTTTTATTCATAAGAAACATGCATAGGTTGTTGGATGGTTTACACTTGTTTTTTATTTGGATGATGATATTGATGACAGGTTGAGGTGACAAGTTGTTGTGACAGGGTGTGCAGAGTTGATGCACTTATGTTGGTATAGACTATTGGTATAGTTTGAGAGATTTATTTCTATCTACAAGTTGGGTCTTGTACTTAAGGGTTGGATTACTAACATCTCGGTTGGTGCTGAGATATGAAGGCTGGGTCTTGCATTGAGATTTGGTGCTCTCTTGGAGTTGGTGCTCTATTTCATTTGGTATTGATAAGACCCAAGGATTGCAGTTTGTAATACAAAAGAAACTAATACATATATATGATGTTCCTTGTAATATTTATTGCGATGGTGCATAGCTCTTTATTGTTAATGTATGTTATTGAGATATATTTACATGAAAACAACTAAGTGTGAATGGAAGTAATAAGTAATGGTGTTGTGAATGGTGATTGCTAACTAAAGTTTTAGAAGAAGTGTAAAAATATCCCTCACACTCATTCACCTCCCCTCTCTGTGTGATCAGTGTGTCAAACACTTACTAGGCTAGCTGGAAACTATTTAGTTTAGTAGATTCACTCTTCAGTTCTATAATTTTATAATATCCAGAGTTTACAAAGGTTTTAGGCCTACATTTTATGGTTAAAATATGATAAATCCTTGAGTTTTACCTCCATTTGACCCCATTCTCTCAATAGATTTAATAGACATGTGTCTACCTTTACAACCACCACCAAATATTTGTTAAAACTCACAAGCACAAATTACAGATCTATAAATTATTTCATAGACATCATTATAGATTTGTTCCTTAACTTCAATTGTATTGTTCATTGAGAAAACTTAAAGAGGCTGAATTGAAGTCTATCCTAGATGGTATGCAAAACACTAATATTTTCAGCCTCATACCCACTAATATTTACTGCATTTAATGATGGAAATTACTCTTATGAAACAATAAAGAAGGCCCATGTCATTTTCCCAGATTATGATGTACAACTAAAATCTATCTAGGTGGGATATTGAACAAGATGTAAAGTCATTTAATAAGATGAAATTAGTGTTGTAAAGGGTATATTTTAATTCCTATTATGATCACCTTAATTACCAGTCTCATATAAAGAGTGCATACTATCTACCACACAAAACATTCAACCAACCAAAGACTATCAAAACATTTGTTATGTGGTAGTCATAAAGTCCATCTACACAAGTCCTTTCTTGGTAAACAATATTTCCCTATAGTCAAAAAACATTTGGGGTAAAAATATAGAAGATAATATAAGATAAGATAATGTTATCATTGTCCAACAAATGACCAAAAAAGTAGGTCAATAGGACTAGAGAAAACAACAAGTAAGAATAAGATGTGGGTGTGTAAGCGCAACTCCTAAATAATTTCAAATATACCTAAAATGTGGGAGTGCAAGTGCAACTCACGGCATGGGTGAAATACCTCCATTGTATGATTTAGTAATCCTCGGTGTCTTGTGTACATGGACAGAAAAAAAAAATCCCACCATGAACCAACAATGGCACCTAGTTGGATTCTGCCTCTTCCAAATTGAAAAATTATGTTGAGTTGTATCCCATGTTAGTTGTACACTAGAGAGTGGAAAACTTCACCATCCCTTTATCACTAAGATAACCTTGCCAAAATAGGCCTCAAAGTCTCCACCCCTAAGAAAGGAAATCTTTCAATTACCTATCAATTGTTAGTTTTACCTATCACTCCAAGTTGTTCTACTTCAGCAGCAGTGTGATCAGTAGATCCATTCCATCTTAGATATTTGTGAAGATTTGTTCTTCTGTTGATAAAAAGGTCTTGTTAATGAAGGGAAATTAATATTTACTAGGCAAACATGAGGCACATGCATGCTTTCATGTGTGTTCCATATTAGGAAGGTTCATATCCCAATGCAGGGAGGCACAATCATGAGCGATATTTTGAAGGTGCAGATCCTAATGTTGGTAAGGCACATTACATGAGGAGTTTCTCTATATTGGGAGGGTGGAGTTCCCAAGTTAAGTAGGATGCATGCTTGCATGAATTCAGTTCACCTGAGTGGGAATTCTACTTCGAGAAAAATTATCCATGCATTAGTGCATACTATCCAAGTGGCAAGGGTTTGGGTTTGATATTTTCAAGGGAGGGACACCATTGGATGTGTCTAGATTCATTGTACCCATATTATCTTGTTTTAAACTTATTATAAGAGACAGAGGTGTTGGATTACTAAGAGGGGGGGGTCAATCAGTAATAGAGATTTTTAATCCTTTTAACCAAAATATGCAAGTGTTATTTATCTTTATGATCAATATAGCATTATCATGCAATAAGTTTAGAGTAAATAAACCGTGAACAAATAAACAATCATACACATATACAATACACCAATATTTTTTATGTGGAAACCCAATGTGGGAGAAAACCACATAATGTTTTTTCTTATTTTTCTTTAATAATTACATTCATTGGAAGCACAAACTTCCTTTGTTTTCCAGCTCCAACTGGAAGGAGGCTTTGAGCCCCTATTTTCAGGCTACAACCTGAGGGAAGCTCCAACTCCCCAATTCTCTGGCTACAACCAGAAGGAGGATACAACCCCCTATGTTCTCCAGCTACAACCACCCATCCTTTCCCCATCCAACCGCCCTGAAATATAAGTGCCAAATGTAGAAAATGAATATGTCACTATCACAACCTATTCTTTCAAATATATCACTAAGAAGCGTGTCATTGTATACTCATCAACCAATCTGATCTGATCACATATACCTCAAACACTATACCATAATTTTGTACCTCAAACCATGTGCTAGAACCTCACTGTTATACAACCTCTATCTGTACCAATAACTTCAGCAACATACCTCAACCAAAATCTCTCAAACATGAAACAATACTAAAATTCAGTAGATCTTGCTCAGATCAAATCTACAGCAAGTCCTAAACTTCCAAGAGGGAATCCAACAGATTTAAAAGGTAAAATATCAACTAGATTTATAAATTCAAAACTACACATATGAAAACCATACCTTTTTTCTTCTTATAGTGTTTTGCTTTTGCAGTTTTGGTGCTGCAATTATGTTGTTGTGATTTTTTTGCCGCACTTTTTATACAATGGTTTTTCTACCATGATGTTTCTGCCACACTTTTCCTGTCGCACTTTTTTTGCCGTATTTTTCCTGCCGCGATTTTTCTGCCACACATTTTTTGCTGCACTTTTCCTGCACTTTTTCGGCCACACTTTTTCTTCCACACTTTTCCTGCCATGATTTTTCTACTCCACTTTTTTCTATCAATAGTACCTGCCCAAATAACCTTTCACAAAATAGATATTCAATGATATTCAATAGGTTCTAATGGGAGATACTTTCTCTCTTATTTATACTTCCATGTAGCTTCCTCAAGGGGTTACCTTCTAACAAACTTAACGCACTTTCCTTCTTTTAGGGCTAACCCACTTCTAACTCACTTTTCTACAAATAGTAAATTCTCCACTTCTAGTTGCAACTAAATTGTTTTTAATTATTTTCTTATTGCAACAACTTAACCCATGACTAACTTCTAGTTTCACCCACTTGACTAGTCAACTTCTTCTAGGAGATTCCGGAATTGATTTGACCTCTTTAACCTTCTATATAAATCATGAGGGTTCTCCACTTCACTAGGCCATAAATATCTAACCGTGAGAAGTTATGTGACATTCTTCGTATCGCCGGAAATAGCATGACATGTACTATCCATCTAGAATAATATTATCTACAAATATATTAAAATTCATACCATTATTGTTATAACCCTAAATTGCACCACACATGCTTACCTGCCATCAAGCAAACTCATATCCCTTCTTTGCCAAAACTCTGCTGAACAACTCTTTGAAAATCCTCTTGTATCAAGGCCCACGTGCCCTAACCCATTACTGCACACGTGTGCACACTGGCTAACTCACTACAGCCCGCGTGTACCTAACAAAGCATGAAAAAAGGAAAGTGGTCGATGGAACAAAAAGCTATGGGTCAGTTAACTGAAACTCCCGGCCATGCATGGATGAGGGTTCATCCAAAACCCTAGCTCCTTCTAGCCTATAAAAGAAGGGGTAGGGGTACCATTTGGAAGAGGAAAAAATATAGCGAAGAAACTCTACCCATTTACGTAATCCATTGTCCCAACCCTTTAGCCTTTCCTCATGCCAAAGGAGATTTAACGCAAAGCAGTTGGAGGACAGAAGAACAGGAGCTCGGGATCAGGTTCAAGGAGCGGTGGTCGGTCTCAGCTTTGTTGTAAGTTGATTCACTTTTAGTAATAAAAAGAATACTTTTCCCATCCCAATGCATGAATTGTCTATGGTGTGATTAATTTATGCTTGATTTCTAACCCTTGAATATAGAAGTAGCATGCATGAATAGTTGTTATTTGTCTTGAATGCAGGTCATCTGTGGAAGGAGCAGCACAAACAAGTAATCAAAGAGCAACGAAGGATCTACATCGAACATCGGTAATAAGGTAGGTGGTCCTTTTCCATGCATTTACTGTGAAAAGGGGTTTAAATCTTGGGTTATAGGTAAAAAAGTAGTTTCTATTCAGTCAAAATCTGCATGCAAGTTTGACCCTAGTTTGCTAGTCCGTAGGGTGTTTTTCCCAACAACAGAATTGCCGACCATACTGGGGAGAATACTCTTTAGGTTTTATGGATTTATTTAAGTTTTTGGGTAGTTTAAAGATTAGCTTTTCTGTTTTTCTTTGCCTGTCTTTTTCTGTAAGGTCTGAGCTAGTAGGGAGTCTGGTTTTCCATACCATTTTTCCCTAACTTTTGATTGACGGTAGTTGTTGGGACACACAGAGGTACACGCGGCCTGCATAAGGCCTCCACGCGTGTACCCGCGCCCTATCCTCTTATAGCCAGCATGTGAATGCTAGTTGTAGATATAACAGTAGCGTGTAGGAATTCAGAGAACCTTAGAGGCAGTCCTCCTCTTCCCTGTTAGAATTCCACATTCTTAGGGGGTTTTTTGGAATCCTGTCTGAGTCTTGCCTATTCACAGTCCTATCTCAGATTTCCTTTTTTCGCCTTATTATTCCTTACGTTATTTGTCTTTTTCTGTTAGAAAGAGCATCCTAGCCTTTAAGGGACCCTGATTATCAATACCAAAGGCCTCTTCCTGGTTTGGACTGCCTGTTTTCATTTTTTTCCTTAGATTTTAGATATACACGCGGCCTATACAAGGTCAGCCCGCATGTACATGCTTTCTGTCTCTGTTCAGGATGCGTTTGCACGCATGCTGTTTTAGTGACAGTCGCGTGATTGGACATGCTACTTTTTGTTCAGGGTGGGGCAGTCATCCCCTCCTTTGATCAGAAGTATTTCTCTCAGGTGTTTGAGTCTAGGTTTGAATGGTCAGTAGGTTAGGTCATCTTACCCTTAGCCTGCTTTTTCTCAGTTAATAGTTGACGAAAAATAAAATAAAATAAAAGTTTTTTTTATGGTTTTTAGACAAGCGTGAGAGTCTTTGTTTTTTTTTTTTATTGCCATTGTGTGATTCTTTACTCTGATTCTTTTCGATATGCGCTTTAAGACATAATTTTTTTTTCTTGGTTTTGTGCTTGTCGGTATTTTCCCTTTGTTGCTTTAATAGCACTTAAATAATAAAAAAAAAATCTCTTTTCATTTTCTTCTTTGGTTGAAGAGTGTGTTTCTGCATCATTAGCTAGGGAGAATTATTTTATTTCATAAGTTTTTGCAATGCATTTATAGCATAAGTAGCTCGTAGTCGAGCGAAATTCCTTTAAGTTTGTTGTATAAAATCTTAGAAAAAATGAAAAGAAAAAGAAAATCTTTCTTTGTGAAGAGTTGTTGAAATTTTGCATTTAGTAAAAGTCTTTTGTTTCCAGCTTTTTTCATTCATTTTTTCTTTCGTCTTTACACATCATCAGTTTCACCCTCATACCCCTTGACGTAATAAAAATCCATAAAAGCAATGCTAATTTAAAATCTACTAGACTTTTTGTTTGTAGGGTTCACAAACTAGTTCAGGACTAGGGCCTTGGATTAGGTTGGAGAGGAAACTCTCCAAGGCCATTCAAAACCAAACATTAGAGTTTGCGATAGGGAGTGTCTAAGTCCAGTTTCATGGAAGTTATCCAAGACCCCCCTCTAACACAGGGGATAAACACGAGGTTGCGTGTGGAAAGGTAGCGGAGATAACCCCTCTAAAGTCGAACCAATCGTAGTGGAGAACACATATCGAGGGATTGTTTTGGGATTCCGTCGTTTGCATTTTCCATGGGGATTCATGGGTCTCGAATACGTTCGAGGTCCTCAGTTTTCTTTCGGACCATTTTCTCTCGATACCCTTGACAGGTTTCGGGCTTGATACCCTAGTCATTGTGGTCTACCCAACTTTCGAGTGTACCCACTTGGTGACTGTTCGCGTGCTGGCAACCTAGTTGCCAATATTTTTAGGGACATACACGGGTGACTGCGGGGGTATACCATGATACCTAGGACAGACATCAGGCCACGCTTTGCAGAGTATACCCAGAGGGTGCTTCTGTATTCGAGTTGCACTTGCACCGGTAAGTTTCTCTAGTGTTGGTTGTTGTAACTGTTCTTCCAAATAGTTTAGTGATTTCTTGTTTTATCTCTTAGGGGCTTGTTTTTCGTGTGTGTTACTTTTGAACGTGTAGAATTCCTTAGCGTGTCTTGGATATTCTCACACAGTGGAGGATCCTGAGCTTCGCTGGTCACAAAGGCTTCTTGGCCTGCCGTCGGTTACACTAGAGCCACCCCCGCCACCATTAAGGCGGAAGATAGACCAACAAGGGTCTTTTGAAGCGACCGGGTTACAAACCTTTGTGCCCGAACAACTCCCAGAGGAATATACCGCCAATCTTGGCTCGGTTGAAACCCCAACCACCGATTTCTTGGCACCGTTTATTGTACCGATCCAATTTCACGAATGCCAGTCTGTGCCTCACACAACTATGGACACAAACGTTGTTACTTCTTCTGGGAATTCTTCCATTCCCACCACAGTTGCTACCACAGGAGAGTCATCTCCTAACTTACCATCGTCGTTCCGAGCCACCATGGTCTCGACCGCAACTACGTCGCACAGTGGACTGAACCCGTCTATGGCGGCGGCCACAAACCCCTTCACACCTAGTGCGACAGGCCCTCCGTTCTCATACAGTATGCCTAGTTTGGGTACAAGTCCTACACTAACCTACTCCACTTTACAGACTTTGGGTCTGGGGGCAGTGAGCTCTAACGCTCCTCTGCAAGGTCAACTTTGGGACACTCTTGTCCATTTTAATGCTTTTCCTTACGCAGGATGTCATATCCCTCCTTCGTCCCCTTCGCTTGGTGGTCCGCATCAGCAGTCCGCCGAGCAGCCTACACACACTAGTTTATTTGGAGAAAGGAGTCAAGGAACACTTGAGCACAGTATGCTGGTAGGTTCGACACCATTTTCTTGGAACGGGACGTTTGGTAACAACACTTTCTCATCAATTGCTTTCCCGTCTAGGGGCAATCCCATTTTTGGACAATCTACTCCTGCGCAGGGTACTATTCCTGTGCAGGGGGCACATATAGCAGGACCTTGGAACTCAGGACAAGGATCCATTCCCTCCTCTGGAATGTCGTTCTGGGGTAATTCTTTCCACAACCAATGGAACCCTGGACAGACTACTATGCCTCTCCCATCAGGACCGGCATGGGGTAATCCTTCCTAAAGTCCTTCGAACATGATGCATGCCCAACACTCTATGTCCTTTATGGGAAATCAGCCAATGATGTCTCCACAGATGCAAAATCCTTATGTTGTTCAGGGGCATGGTTTCTACCAGAATCTAGGCCAGCAACCAAACTTTTCCTGGCAACATGGTGGCAGTCAAACTCCAGGACCCTTTTTCCCAGGTTATTAGCAGCAACCCAAACTACCATTCCTTGCGATGTTACACTTGCCAGATTTGAAAAGGTTGTTAAATGATCCTATTTGTCATGATCCACGTTGGCCTCCTATGCCAACAAAGTTGCCTTCAGAAATTCCAAAGTTCGAGGCTAAGCCTAATGAAGATCCAGGTGATCATGTGACTACCTTCCNTCCATCTTTGGTGTTCATCTAACTCATTGAAATATGACTCCTTACAGTTGCGATTGTTTCAACGTACTCTTATCGGGAGTACCACGAAATGGTACATCAAGCTTGATCACTCAAGATACTCTTCTTTTGGCGAACTGGCGATGGCTTTCCTTAACCATTTCTAGTTACCTGTGAGATACGACGCTGGCATAGAGTTGCTCGCCAATTTCAAACAGACAACCGCATACCATATCTCTGATCATATCCGAGAATGGAGATGCCAGAAGAGTCTAATAAAAGTACCAGTCCCACCAACATTCCTGCTTGAGTGGTTCCTTAAGTCTTTGGTCCCACATTTATCCAAAGACGTCGTGACTTCCGGAGTTTTCTCTAAAGAATATGCCATCATGAGGGCTCAACAGTTTGAGCTCATCTATTCTTAGTCTGGTTTATTATACAACATCTTGCTAGATGTGTCACGTTCGATACTGGATAAAAATAGACAGAGAGTTGGACCACATACCGATGGTATTGTTGGTTCCGTACAAACCAAGCTCGCTGAGCAATTAACAAACTCGGTGACGTACCCTCCAATGGTGCTATCAAACCAGTGATTTATTGCTCGTGATATGACGTTATCAACTCTCTTGACCTTCTTGATCAGTTCTGACGTCCAAACCAGAGGAGGTCTAGATCTAATCTCAAACTGGGTATCTGCTAACCTAGCTAACCACTCATATAGATCTTGATGGATCCCTCCAAAGAAAACCTCGTGTATATCAGGAAAGATATATTTCTCCAACCAATCCTCTGTACTAAGATTAGGGTTCTTGTTCTAGGCTTCGGAGAAGTCCTTTTCTTGATTCTCTATCCACTTTTGAGTCTCTGTCTTTGATAGAAAACACCTTGACATTCTCTCAAGAAGATTCATGTCCCGACAACATGGCCATTTGTTGGCACATGGGCAAACCCAGTGTTCAGATCCAAAAGCACACCAACAAGCCCTAACTACTGGCCCTTTCGGCAGCACCTGCGAAGTAGATGCAGTATCACCTGAAGAAACTATGGGGGGGTTGCAGGAAAAATATGTCTACATCCAAGGGGAATATCAAGTGGATCTAATACTAGAAAATATATAGCATGCATATATCACTTATCATCTTATATCTACTCCACACAACTATAGATCAAATCTATCAAGGCAATGTAATAGCAGTATATCAATAACAGAGAACATAACACCAATCACACATACGACACAATATATACGTGGTTCACCCTCTCTCTAGGGCTACGTCCATAGAAATGTGCTTATAATATATTAGGATGAAGCATACAGTTCTTTTATGCGCTCTCAGCTAGCAGATCTTCTTTCTTCTCCTCTCTATCTCTCCTCTCCCTGTACACCTAGCTGCAGGGTCAATCTTCACACCCAGCTGAAGATATTACAATACAGAAGGCTCTCGTACTCAACGCTTCTTTCTCACACAATCTTACTCACTCAATCATGCAATGATAAAGACAACATCAACAATCATAATACCAACTCGACACCAACCCATCCCAGGTCCTTTAGACCTCTATTTATACATTACAATAGCTCACTGACATCCTTAGGCTGAAACCTAGGTGTCAAAACCCTAGATNGTTGAACAAGATAAACCTCTTCTTTTAATTCTCCATTCAAAAATGATGACTTGACATCTAATTGATGCAACTTCCAATTATACTTTGTAGCCAATGCAATCATTAATCTAATAATATCTGTTTTTTCTACAAGAGAAAAAGTGTATTCATAATCTATCCCTTCTTTATATGAATAACCTTTGGAAACCAATCTAGCTTTGTATTTGTCTATACTACCATCAACATTAAATTTATATTTGAACAACCATTTTGATCCTATGGGGGTTTTGTTCTCACGCAATTGTGTCAATTCCCATGTTTCATTTTTAATTATAGAATCATATTCTTCCTTCATGGAATCCATCCATTCTTTGTGGTCTTTAGCTTGCTCATAATTTAAAGTCTATACCACATTCATAGCTTGATTTATTAAGGCATAGCCTCTATACCTGACCGGGGTCTTAGATTGTCTTGTTTTACTCCTTAGTTCTTCACTTATTTGTGGAGTTCCTTCACCTCTTCTAGGCATGCTTTGGCTACTTGTAGAATCTATGATGCTTGGAGCTTCTCCTTGGACTTGTTCTTCTTCTTCTTTAGCACTTTCCTCATTTTCTTTAGGTAGATTCCATACATCATAAACATATGCTTTTCGTACTTCATCTACATTTTCATAAAACAACAAATCTCTACTTGCAAACACCTTATGATTGTTAGGATCAAACATTTTATAGGCTTTATATTATGTACAATAACCAATAAATATGCATTTGATTTCCTTTGCATCAAAATTTCTTCTATCTTCTTTTGGAATGTGAGCAAATGCTTTACTCCCAAATATTCCCAAGTGACTCACTTCTTGTTTATATCCATAAAAATCTTCAAAAGGTGTTTTGTGCTCTAAAATTTTTGTAGGACTCCTATTCTTTAGATATACAATAGTACTTATTTCTTCATCCCAAAATCCATTAGAAATATTTTTACCTTTTATCATACTGCGAGCACATTCAACCAAGGTTCTATTTTTCCTCTCTGCTACTCCATTTTGTTGAGGAGTATGTGGCATTGTAAACTATTGTTGAATCCCATTATTTTTTCAATGCCCGATGAATGCCCCTAATGTATACTCCCCTCCTTGATCTGACCTGAGAATATTGATGCTCCTTCATGTTTGCTTTTCAATCATATTCTTGAATTCTTTAAAATATTCAAAGACATCACTTTTCTTTCTCATAAAATAGACCCAAGTGTATCTAGTTCCATCAACAATAAAGATAAGGAAATAATATGCTCCTCCAAGATATCTAGTTTGCAATGGTCCACAAACATCAGTGTGCACTAGTTCAATAATTTCTTGCTTTCTTTTATATATATGGATAGGAAAATCTTCTCTGTGTTGTTTTACTAATGCACATCCTTCACATTCAACATGTTCACTCTTAAACATTGGAAGACCTTCTACTAGTTCTTTCTTCTGAAGAATCATAAGATCATTATGGTTTAGGTGTCCATACTTTTGATTCTATAACTCTTCCATTGACATAGTTGTGGATGCCAATGCTTGATGATCCCCCCTTGAAACATCAAG
>SNQJ01S0016725.1:0-23377 GCA_010110895.2 Picea sitchensis
TCCTTGATTCCAAAATCATAATTCCACTAAGATACTCTAAATGGGTTGCAAACCTAGTGATAGTGAGGAAGAAAAATGGTGAGATCAGGTTATGCATTGATTTTAGAAACCTAAATAAATGCTCCAAGAAAGACAACTATCCCCTACCCAAGATGGAGCATTTGCTGCAGAGAGTTTTAGGAGCCAGTGTCATGTCATTCCTAGATGGTTTCTCAGTCTATAACCAGGCTTCTGTACACCCTTATGACCAAGAAAAAACTTCCTTTACTACTCCTTGGGGTACCTTCATGTACGCCAAGATGCCATTCGGGCTAATGAATGCCGAGGCCACCTTTCAAAGGGCCATGGAAATAGTCTTTGTGGGAGAGAAGGACAAGTTTGTCCTCATCTATATTGATGATATCAAAGTTTATTCCAGCAATAATGAAGAGCATCTGAAGCATATGAAAAGAGTATTTTTGAAATGTAGACAGTTTGGGATTTCGTTGAACCCAAGAAAGTCTTAATTTTCTCTCAAGAAGGGTAAGCTCCTAGGCCACATTGTTTCAACAGAGGGAGTGAAAAATGATCCAACTCGGGTTGAAGCAATTCAGAAGTTGTACATACCAAGGTCAAAGAAGGATATCCAATCCCTACTCGGTAAGATAAATTTTGTCAGAAGGTTTATTCCTAATTTTGCCGAGTTAGTGAAACATATAACCTCTATGCTGAAAAAGGGATCTGAGATCAAATGGATAGACAGTGCAAGAAGTTCATTCCAGGATATCAAGTAGGATATCATGGAATCTCCTACTCTAATCAGTCCAAATTACACCAAGAACTTCTATATTTTATCTTTTGCTTCCTATGGCACAGTGGTAGTAGTCTTGTTACAAAAAGATGATGAAAGTCTTGATCACCCAGTGGCTTTCTTCAACAAATCACTCAGGGATGCTGAACTAAGGTATGATCCTATAGAAAAAAAAGCCTATGCTCTCATTAAGTCATTAAAATCTTTCAGAATTTATATCCTCCATGCAAAGGTTGTTGCCTATGTTCCTTCAGCCTCTGTGAAGGATGTCTTGACCTAGCATGATATTGATGGAAAGAGAGCCAAATGGATCACAAAGCTGATTTATTTTGACATAGAAGTGAAGCCCACCAAGATGGTAAAAGGCCAAGGCCTTGCCAAGCTCATGAAAGAAGAGAACTGTGATATTTTAGAAATAAATTTCATTGGGGTAAGTTCAGCAAGTTTGCAGACAAAGATAGCAGTAGAAGAGCAGAAGACAACCAAAAGGTGGCTGAGAATTTGTCTTCATGCGAGTGGTATTCAGGTATTGTTCATTTTTTGCAGAAGTTGGAGGTTTCTCCTGAACTTAACATGACTCAAGACCAAGCTCTTAAGCTCAGAGAAATTAAATTCTTCATTAATGATAATCTTTTGTATTTTAAAGATCCTTCTAGTTTACTTTTCAGATGTTTGGACAAAGACGAGTCAACTGAAGTCATGCACCAGTTCCATTCAAGTATTTGTGGAGGCCAACATTACTGGAAGACCACAGATCATAAGATCCTAAGGGATGGGTACTATTGTCCTTTTACTTTTTCATATGTGTGTGCCTTTGTGAAATCTTGTGATAAGTGCAAAAGATTCACAGGAAAGCAATAACTCAAATCTCTGCCCCTGAGACCTATTGTAGTGAATGGTCCCTTTCATTAGTGGGGCTTAGATTTCATAGGCGAGATTAATCCTTCATATAGTGGTCAACATAAGTGGATCCTGGTATCCAATGAATATTTTACCAATTGGATAGAGACAATCCCCACTAGAAATGCCACTCATCAAGTCATCATGAAGTTTCTCTATGAAAACATCCTGATTAGATTTTGCTGCCCAAATAGGCTAGTGACAGATAATGCAAAAACCTTTAAATATGATGCATTGGTTGACATGTGTAAGTCAATTGGCATTCCATTGGTACACTCTACCTCCTAATACCCTCAAGGCAATGGCCTTGCCGAGTCATCCAATAAGAGTCTAGTCAGAATCATCAAAAAGTTGTTGGAGGAGAATCAAAAGAGCTGGGATTCTAAACTAAAGTTTTCTCTTTGGCCTGACAGAGTGACCAACAAGAAATTTGTAGGGACTTCTACTTTCAAACTAGTTTATGGAACTGATGCCATTTTCCCCATTCAGCTAGTTCTACTAGTGGCTAAGTTCTTTCAGCAGGAACAAACTGAATCAAATGATATGGTGAGAAGAATGATTCACTTGGTAGAATTGCAGCAAGTCAGAGAACAATTGGTGGACAAATCAGAAGCTCATCAAAAGAGGATCAAGGATACTTTGATAGAAAAGAAAAGGTGGAAAACTTTCAGGTTGGTGACTGGGTTCTGAAATGGGATGCTCTCAGACAAGATAAAGGCAAGCATGGCAAGTTTGACTCTTTGTGGACCGGTCCTTTCATGATAACTCAAGTACAACATAAAAAAAATTTCATTCTGCAAAGTATGAAAGGTGAAGAAATTTTTGGTGGCTCGGTAAATGGGCGTCTTCTGAAACTCTATTTTATCTAAGGCTTCAAAGCCTTACCATTGTAAATTTTATTTTCAGTTTTTTTTTTTGTTTTTGCAAAATAACTCCATGCCCAATGGAAACACTAGTAGATAGGTTTGAATTTTTGTCTTACAGGAAAGGCATTGGATCTGTGGTTCTTGAAACCTGACAGGGAGGCTTTCACCCCCAATAGGAGCCAGTGTTATCTCCTCAGATAAATTAATCAAGTTGTTTTATTTTAGGTGATAGGATGCCATTCAAAAAATACATTTCTAATTTTTTAAAGCTCATTTTTGAGAGCTTTATGCATGTAATAAAGTTTAAAAAAACATTTAGTTTCATTTTCATTTCAAAAAAAGTCAAATCTCAGGTTTCGGTGGCTTAGGAACTTCTTCAAAAGGGCTTATTAGCTACCGAAAGCCTTAGCTTTCGGCAGCTTAAACAAGAAATTCAGGGCTATTTTAGCCACCGAAATCGTAGGAGCGTGGGAGGAGTCAACACGTCCTTTCACATGCCAAAACCATCAGGATTAAGGTTTTATAATTGCAATTGGCCGCCGAAAAGACAAGAGGAAAACCGTTTAGAGACTTGGAGCTGATCTTTGCATGATATATCAAGTCTTTTCAAATTGTTGTTTCATCAAATCACATGGTTACGTACTTCCCATCATTATAGTCACATACCATGATTGTTTCAAATCTTATGTCTCTCTTTCACATCCCTTGTAATCAATGCCACATTCTAATGCATGCCTCATACTTCTCGTCCTTGTCATAGCCGAGCCAAATCTTCCTAAGTCTACACTGTGCAATTTCCCCCCAAAACCCGATTTTCCAATTGCAGGTGTACAAGAACATTGCGATAGATGAAAAAAGGAGGATCAACTCCAAGGAAGGATCTAGATGATATTAGTTACTTGGAATCGCACCCGGAGGTATGCCAACTTTTTAGGGACGTAAGTTGCTACAATTTTTGTAAAAAATTACAGAGCTCTCACCAGCAGGTGGCAGAGGATTTTTCCCTGACTTTCGATGGAAGGAAAGAAATCATCGGTCAAGATGAGTTCTAGGTGGATGAAGCCCTCATAGCTGAGGTGACAGAGCTACCCAGGACTGGAGAAAACTAGTTCAAAACCACTGTCACAAAGAATGTTGAATTTAGGTCCTACTTGAAACCAAAACACAAGTGTTTGGTATGGAAGAAAGACATTCCTATGTATTTCCTTGAAGAGAAATGGAAACAATTATTAAAATACATTCTTGTTTATATAACTTGTGAAGATAGATATAATAGGGTGATGATTTACCATTCCAAACTCATGAACCATTTCAATGGTAGAAACTCACTTAATCTGCCTTATTATCTCCACATAATCTTATCTAATATGGCTCATCAGGTCAAGGCTAAGACCAATAAGGTTGTAGGTAGGTTATCCCACCATGGTTTGATTAAAATCTTGGTTTATGAGATGTTGCAGAGAAGAAGAAAATAATGGAATTACTTCTTGTTTTGCAATGATTTTTAGACTGATGTACAACCAGAGGGTAAGAAGATTCCTTCTTCCAAGAAGTCTTCTACTCCCAGAAGTGGAAAGAGGAGGATGAGAGCTATCTCTCCAGTTCCAATTAATCATCCCTCTCCTTCTTCTAAGCCTAATAAAACTAAGAAGAAACTAAACTTCAGCAGTGAGACAGAAGGTCGAAGAACCCCTAGTGAACAAGAGAATTCTTAATCTTCCCTACACAGACTCGAAGGATGAAGAACACTAGATTGAAATAGGGCATAAAGATTCAGCTACCACAGGACATGAAGATGTAGTATATGTAAATGTATTCACAACAAGGTATGAAGATATTCCATCACCTACACCCAAAGAGGAACAAGAACTACAAGTTGTAGATGCCTCATCTAGCAAAAAAGTGAAGCAGAGTAAATCAAAGGAAATCAAGAAACTTAAAAATAAGTTAGCTCAACAAGAAGTGCTAGAAAGGGTAATTAAAACCAGATATGAAACCTTGTCAAAGAATTTTTCAGAAAACAACTCAACCTTAGAAAGATTAGCACATGAAAGCATAAAGGAAAATAAAAAGAAGGAGAATATTGTAAAAGATTACAACAACTTATGGAGAGTAGCTAGGGACTTGAAGAAAAAGGTCAGGGATTTAAGGTCGCAAGCTATGTCTTCAAAAAACTAGTCTCAAACACATTCTACTCTTGAAACCCTAGAAGAGGTAGAAGTTTAGTGCAATGAACCAGAGGCAACCAACAATCCTACAGTCATTCTAGAAGTTGAGCAAGGTGCAGAAGCCTCACAAGATCATCCCTAAGGCATTTTGGAGCTAAGACAAAAGGTGTTTTGAAATTTTGATAATTTTCATTAAGACAGAACTTTTGATGGCTTAGTCGAACATTTCGATTGTTCATTAGCCACTGAAAGCAGATCTTTCGATAGCTAATTAGTTCAGATTTTGTCTATTCTAACTACCGAAAGCACTGACATGGTAGAAAGTTAGTATTTTTGCACAGATCCAGGTTTTCCTTGTCCAAAAGCCTCAGGAATAGTTCCAATTGATAGATAATAATTAAAGACATCCTTATAAAGAGTCTATTTTGATTTTGGAGATGCTCTACAAGGCGGAAAGGTCAAATTGGTTAGCTATTTTCAGGGAAAAAACTGTTTTATTGTTAGCAGGTGTCATTTTCAACTTCTCTCATATCTCATGAAAATCTATCAGCGTCGGAAGGATTACTACACCTGTCAAAGAATCTGAAGGACATGAAGTTCACCCAAGAATAAGAATTGACCTATTTTATAGGATCTTTGCCTATTTTCTTGGGCCAGTTATTGACTTTCTATTTTTGGCAAAATTCGATCCAGTATCCTAGGATCTGGAAACTGTTTATAAAGGCTATAAAGCCGAAAATATTAGAGGAATGAAGGGTTCGAATTTGAGTTCTAGACTCTACTATTATTGTGATACAAACACTTTCTTTAATATATTCAGCCTAGATGCTTCTTTCATTGTTATTGTCAGACTTTCTTTTCATTTCTATTCTATGCCTATGAGTTGAAATTATTTCTTTGTCTCTATTTAAATGTCCTATGGTAACTGTCATCTTACCTTTGATTATTAAACAAGAATCATAAGCATCCACTGCTAGTTTGTTGACCATCATATATATTGTTTATGTATGTTCTGGTTAATTGATTGGTTTCTTATCCATTTGATTTACAAACCAATTTGATAATAGCTCCTGAAGGCCTTGTATTGTTTGAATATAACTAGATTGTCTTGAAGATACAATCCAGTGATTTAGATATTCATATTGATCCAACCCCAGACCCATTATTGAGTAAATAATTACAAAAAAGGTTAAGTTACCAGGCATCTCTGAGATACAACCTAGGAGAGTTTCTTGGAGTTATAACACCTTACATTGCCTAAGTATCTATTTAAATATTAAAAAAGTGGGCCTAAGCATGGGTAAACCCACGAGCCGACATCCCTTTCCCATTACAACAACCCAAAACCCTAAAATAGGCCCAAAGTGGACCGAGATCCCATGATCTCTGCTTCGCCTGGTGCTCCATCTTTGACAGGGTGTCGAAGTCCAAAATGGTCAATTATGACCAAGTGTTCCTCGAAACCTGGTCAAGGGCCAACAGGCCCCCAACACTCACCTGTGACTCGTCCCGTGTCACTCAGGTCTGATCAATTCTGCTTCGAACTCATCGATCTTGGCTCAAGCTGCTTCAACCTGCCGCGTTGCTACCGTGTCTTGCTCGGTGAACTCCTAGATGAGTGCCTCGTTCACCAGCCCTTCCAGGCGCTGTTATGCTATATTCACAACCTGTTTAAGTTATATTCCTTAGCTTTCAACTTCAGTGAACATTTGGCATGATTTTTCTTGCACTGGTTGAAGTTGTTGAGAGACTTCCATTACTTTACTCTGAAGCATGTGAATTTGTTGTTGGTCTATGCGTTGCTCAGGAAACCTCTTCATTCTCTCTATGAGTGATAGGGAATTCAGCTGCACCTGTAGCCTTTCGGCTTGGTATTTCACCTCTTGGAGATGCGACTCCAACTTATGCAATTCTGGGTTCTCGGGTAGGTTCTCGTAGATCTGCGCACTTATGCTACTTAGCTGTTTTCATTCCTCAAAGAGTGCTTTAATCCTTTCTACAGTGCTCTGGGAAGTTATTTCTCACTGGTCCCGCACTTCTTGTGGGGTCTGAGTTATGGTATGAAGCTCTAAGTCCATGACTCTTTGTTGAAGTTGCTGAATAAATTCAGCAAGCGTCATCACTTGGCGTTCTATGGGGTCCTCTTCCTTCTTTTCTAAGCTAGTCACAGAGCNATACAAACACTTTCTTTAATATATTCAGCCTAGATGCTTCTTTCATTGTTATTGTCAGACTTTCTTTTCATTTCTATTCTATGCCTATGAGTTGAAATTATTTCTTTGTCTCTATTTAAATGTCCTATGGTAACTGTCATCTTGCCTTTGATTATTAAACAAGAATCATAAGCATCCACTGCTAGTTTGTTGACCATCATATATATTGTTTATGTATGTTCTGGTTAATTGATTGGTTTCTTATCCATTTGATTTACAAACCTATCTGATAATAGCTCCTGAAGGCCTTGTACTGTTTGAATATAACTAGATTGTCTTGAAGATACAATCCAATGATTTAGATATTCATATTGATCCAACCCCAGACCCATTATTGAGTAAATAATTACAAAAAAGGTTAAGTTACCAGGCATATCTGAGATACAACCTAGGAGAGTTTCTTGGAGTTATAACACCTTACATTGCCTAAGTATCTATTTAAATATTAAAAAAGTGGGCCTAAGCATGGGTAAACCCACGAGCCGACATCCCTTTGCCATTACAACAACCCAAAACCCTAAAATAGGCCCAAAGTGGACCGAGATCCCATGATCTCTGCTTCGCCTGGTGCTCCATCTTTGACAGGGTGTCGAAGTCCAAAATGGTCAATTATGACCAAGTGTTCCTCGAAACTTGGTCAAGGGCCAATAGGCCCCCAACACTCACCTGTGACTCATCCCGTGTCACTCAGGTCTGATCAATTCTGCTTCGAACTCATCGATCTTATCTCAAGCTGCTTCAACTTGCTGCGTTGCTACTGTGTATTGCTCGGTGAACTCCTAGATGAGTGCCTCGTTCACCAGCCCTTCCAGGCGCTGTTATGCTATATTCACAATTTGTTTAAGTTATATTCCTTAGCTTTCAACTTCAGTGAACATTTGGCATGATTTTTCTTGCACTGGTTGAAGTTGTTGAGAGACTTCCATTACTTTACTCTGAAGCATGTGAATCTGTTGTTGGGCTATGCGTTGCTCAGGAAACCTCTTCATTCTCTCTATGAGTGATAGGGAATTCAACTGCACCTGTAGCCTTTCGGCTTGGTATTTCACCTCTTGGAGATGCGAATCCAACTTATGCAATTCTGGGTTCTCGGGTAGGTTCTCGTAGATCTGCGCACTTCTGCTACTTAGCTGTTTTCATTCCTCAAAGAGTGCTTTAATCCTTTCTACAGTGCTCTGGGAAGTTATTTCTCACTGGTACCGCACTTCTTGTGGGGTCTGAGTTATGGTATGAAGCTCTAAGTCCATGACTCTTTGTTGAAGTTGCTGAATAAATTCAGCAAGCGTCATCACTTGGCGTTCTATGGGGTCCTCTTCCTTCTTTTCTAAGCTAGTCACAGAGCAAAATTCTTTGTTGACTGCTTCTTCAATCCCAATCTACTTCGCGAGCAACTACTCCTTTTCTTTTTGGATCTTCACTCTGTCTTCTTCCAATTTTTCTTGGAGAGCATCCTGCTCTTGTTGCATAGCTCGACGCTGCTCAATGATTTCCTCTTTTTCCTTATTTAAGGCCTCGGTGGCCTGCATGGTTTCTTCCCGTGCTTTCCGAAGGCATGCTTCAACTGTGGCAGCAATCTTGTACAGTTGAACTGGTTCATCTCCCTCTTCTGTTGCTCCTTCTGGCAGGGGCGCAGTGGAGACTGCGCAACTAGACTGAAGTTCTTGCTGCACTCCTTGGAGCTCGCTCTCAATTTTGTTGTACATTGCCTCTTGCTTGGCTTCCTGCTTTTCTGTTATCTCTTTTGTGGCTTCATTCATAGTTGCGAGGAGAAAACTGAAGTCATCTGGAGTGAGCGTAGTCTTTAGATTAGTCACAGGTGCTTTTGATTTTTTTTGGGAGGAATATTATGGAGGTGAACTCTTCCTTTTATTTATGATTTCTACTTCGTCTCCTGGCCTCTGTTCGACTTCCTCTCAGTATTCACCATTACCTCCTTGCTCTGGTGTAATGGATGTGGTTCTTATAGATCTTCTGTCTACATCCTGGATATCCTCATCCTTATTTGTCTTCTTTGTTTTCTTTGTCTTACTAGGCCCAGGTGTATTCTGCTCAGCTTCCGGGTTGTCAATGTCGGATAATTCTGCAGGGTCTACGGGAATAAGGAGGTTCACCGACCATTCCTTGGTGATTTCCTCCAGGTCTTCTTCTGTCATCTCATAATACGACTGCAACTGTTCCTTTTTCTAATCAACGCGTGCTATAAGATAGATAAAATGGCGGTCTGCACTGAAATTTATCAAAGGTCGAAACCTGTGTAAAGTATTTGGGGTCACGCACAGCTCGAACTAGATGGCGAGCTTCAACTGGGTGTAGTAGGTGTGAAATACGGCATTGGATTTCCATTGCTTGTTCATGTTGTTCGAGTAGCACAGGGTATTGAACTTCGCAACCAGTGGTTCAAAGGGGTCAATGTCGAGGAAGTTTGCACCTTCCGGTAGCTCCCATGCAACAAAAGCTATAAGTATCAAGAGCCATCTAAAGTGAAATTCATGCCCCTGATCCTGGGCTTCTCTATAATCAATCTCTAGTTGATTCACCAGGTACTTTGCCCAGTTCATCTGTAGTACCTCTGCACACTTTCCTGCGAGGTCAACTACAAAGCCGGATACTTGCGTGGGTCAATTCTTGTGAACGAGCTTCCCTACGATCAGTTGACATGCAAGGTGCACTGAGCCACTTTGAATAGAGGATACCTTGTAGCCTCACGCTCTTTTCTCAACATCACCATAAGCTTCTTTGATCTTCTGAGTAAGAGCGCGGTCCGTGGTCTTTCTAGGATAGTAGTCATGGGGATCAGGGCCCTGCATGCTAAGACCTGTGATCTTATTGATCAATTTTGGATCAAATATGATGTGATGGTTCAACCATAGGTATCCTCTGTGGTAGCTCATCAAGAGTATATTAACACAAGCATTCACCTCATGGTGTCTTCCGAAGTGCGATATCTCAATAACGTTGAGTAGAGTAGACTGCGTGAGGTTCATTGTCCATTGCTGAGGGATGATCTTCAAATTCTTGCCCTTGGTTCTGGTTAGGTATGTGTATGGGGCCAGTGTGTTGTATAATTTTCGATCCCCCATGTTGAAGTCACTAAACTTCAACACTACGATCTTGTCGTGATCTACACAGACTATGCGTACCCCTTTCGACAGGTACGTAGCGACTAGAGTGTACTCAAAGTCTCTAGGAACACTATTTCTATTGATCGTACTGCTAAGAGGTGGTATGTAAGTTGGTAGGATGGATGGGACCAACTTTGCATTTTCCATATCATCCTTATGTTTGGTTCTTCTTTCTTTGCTGGCTCGGGATGTTCCTGCTCGAGCAGTCGATGGGGAGGCTTTCACTCCTCTTGTCGATGATGCTTGTAAACCTATAGACAATCCTCGTTCTGACATGACTATTTTAGTTCTGAGGCTAGCGAGTACCTCTCTTACATATTCTTTAACTGTGCTAAATTCGTCAGACATATACATTCAGGATCAATAGCTCGGGTTCTCATAGTAATGTAGGCACTATAGTAAGGTAGAGAGTGAGGGAAAAGTAATCACTGTTTAGAATTCAGGTAATATGCAGGCTCAAATTCACGATTAGCAAAAGTTTCTTCTATGCATGGTGTGATGGATTAAGTAAGTAACTCTATAATAGATCGTTTGAAACAGATGGGGGCTTCCTTAAATCTGGTTCTATCTGATATGGTGTGGTCTAATGGTCTGGTGATGAGCTATCAATGCTTTTTGATCCGTTCCGAGCGACAGTCGAATGGACATATCGACCTCCAATGGCTATATTGCTTTGTCATGGTGAAGTGACCCATGTCGTTGTTCTGTTATCCCGACGAAGCTCAAATTTTGCAAAGTTTCTTTCAAAGAGGTTCCCTCTGGGACCCTCTATAGCCTATCGATCTGAGCTCTCTTTTTACTTAGATTTCTAGTCTTTGTCCCTGTGAGCTTCGTCTCAATAGTTATTTTCTCATTTTGGTTCTTATTTTCTTTGGGCATAGTCACTTCGTGCTGCTGAGGTTCTTTCCCAAGACTCATGAGAACTACTCCGTCTGTATCTGGTACAGATACTCCAATCTTCTCTGAGTCCCCTAACTCCTTGATAACTGAGATTCTAGTGTTAATTAGCTTTGATTTATTTTCCTGTTCCTCAATCAACTGTGCGATCCTTCTGGTCATGAAATATTTTAGATCTTGTCTCCGCTGTTGTAATACCTTTTCTTCTTCCTTCTTTCTGGCTTGATCTTTCTCAATCCAAGGTTTTCCAAGTAACATAGTGAATGGGGCGTTGTCCTCAATAAATTTAATAATCTCAAAATATTCTTCAGTCGAAGTTCCATTGACGGTCATAGGTATCTGAGCGAGTTTTCCACATAACATCGCTAGTTTTCCTCTGAATAGTCCTATTCATCCTAGTGAAGGAATCATGGCAGGCTTCCCTATAACTTCCCAGTTTTTTTCTGGCATAATGTTCACTTGTGTTTCTTCGTCAAGAATACAGTCAATGTCAAAGCCCGTAGTATTTCTTCAACTTGTTCCTTTTCTTTGAAGATCTCTTGTAATTGGACATCTTTATGTTCCCTCGTTGTTTCTTTCATATGTATCAATACTTTCTATGATTCCTTCTGGGGTTTTGTTATTTCTGGGGCTATCCTAGGGTTTGGAGTCATTCCTTCGAGCCTAGCAATTATTCTGGGGCAATTCAATACTTCATGATCCAGAGCTTTCCAACAGAGACAACTAGGTCTTCCACCAGGGAATTCCTTAGCAAGATGTCCCAATTGTCTGCAATTGTAACAGAGGTTTAATCCTCTCTTTCTTTTAAATGATCCCCAACTTCTTTTGTACTGCGTGCCAGGATCATGGTAACTAGCCTGCAAAAATTTCTTTCTTGGATCCTGCATCCATTTGTTAGTCCAAACATTCTTTCTATGCATAAGTATAACATATCTATCAGATCTATTCATATCAATATTTATTTCATTTATTAATGCCCTAGGTTTTAAGCTAGGACAAAATCTATCAAAAATACCTAGATCCATACTTTAGAAACAAAAAATTTCTACTTATCTTACTTCTACAGAGCACAAAGCTTACAGATCTTACCTCTTTTATGCAAATATGACCTTTTTCCCTTAGAAACTTATACTTTTAACTTTATTAGAGCACAACGTATTCAAATCTTGCTTCTTTTCTTCAGATCTAGCCTTCTCTTTTTAGCACAAAGCTTCATGGGTTGAATGAAAATCTGCGCACTAGGGAAACAGATCTAAGCATAGAGATTTCATGGTTTCTAGATTGAATCTTTGCAGAAAGATTTTCTTTCTTAGTTCCCAGCAATCACAGTTCTAGTCCCGACAACAGAACCATTTGTTGGCACAGGGGCAGACCCGGGGTTCAACGCTTACAACAACGCACCAACAAAACCCTAACTACTGACCCTTTCGGCAACACCTGCGAAGTAGATGAAGTCTCACCTGAGGTAGAGGCAGGGGTGGTTGCAAGACTCAGGTGTCTGCAACCTTAGCTAGGAGGCAACTCTATGATTTCAACACTTAGAAAGCACTTAGCATAGCTCATTCATCAATATACATTCCTTAATATACTTTGCAGAAGGTATAGAGCATCGCAGTATTCACTTAGATCTAATATTCTAGCACTTAGCAAGAGTAAAACAGATCAAATCCAGTAGATCAACACTAAGCATCTTCATATATATCATATCTAACATTCATTCACATCTCAGAAGCACAAAGAAAGAATAGATCTATCCAATCTAATCTAAGCACTTAGCAATATGAAACATCTAAGAATAAGCACAAAGCACAACACACAGTATTTACGTGGTTCACCCCCACCCTGGGGCTATGTCCACCAACTCTTCTTCTATATTAGCTTCATTCAATCAAGTTACAACATAGAGCTTATCAAAATCCTACATCGCATAGGACAAGAGATCTGCGTGCAGATCGCCAGATTCTCCTTCCCCGAGTAGATCTAGCACAGAGCTTCCTTACAATCTGTGCACTCAACACTTATAATACTTTCACTCAGCTTTGCAATTCTCTCACATAGATCAATTCTTAGAACTAAGCCATCAGGGCTCCTTACATTTCCTAAGTATCTATTTATATATTACAAAAGTGGGCCTAAGCATGGGTAAACCCACGGGCTGTCATCCCTTTCCCATTACATCAACCCAAAACCCTAAAAGAGGCCCAAAGTGGACCGAGATCCCATGATCTCTACTTCGCCTGGTGCTCCATCTTTGACACGGTGTTGAAGTCCAAAACGATCAATTATGACCAAGTGTTCCTCAAAATTTGGTCAAGGGCCAACAACACCCATTGAGTCAATTGGACGGGGTAGATGAAACCAGCTTTAAGCAACTTCTCTACTTTAGCCTTAATAGTTGCTTCTTTCTTAGGATTAACCAGACAAATCTTTTGCCAGACTGGCTTAGCGTCAGGATATGTCATGATTTTGTTTTCGCCGATTCTTATATCTATGCTTGGAATTTCCCTGTAAGACCAGGCAAACATGTCACATAATTATTTAAATAAATCCTTGTAGATTCAAATCTCCTCGAGGGAGCAGTCCACTCTGACGGAGAAATTCTCCAYGACGCTAGGGGTTCTKGAGATATCAATAGGTATTTTTTTAGAAATGGTTACCATATTTCCTTCAGTGTAAACTGTGTGTGTAGCYAAAGGATTGATAGGACAAGACCTATCTCCAGTCATAGTCAGAGTGAATTCACCTGCTTCAATTCTTCTTAACTCTGGGAGGAAATAAGATCTGTGATGCAGATCATCCCAGGGTCTGTTCGGACTAGTCATTGACTCAATAATYGCCTCGTCTAAGGGAAAGACTAATTCTAAAGAGTTAGTATCRGCGAGGGAAAATTGAGCSAAAATAGGCTCGAGAACCAGATCTAACTCCTRTGCGGGAGTMRAATCGGGATCGACAAATGCTTGYTAGACTATAGAGTATGCAACCTCTACTGTAGATAAATGCATGGCCATGCCATGGTTCCCTATCCCTTCCATCATCGCTGATGGGGAAGGAAGAGTCCACATATTGTTAAAKTAAGTCATATGAAACGACGAGACTTGAAAAATTTCAACCTTAGGATGGTCAGGGATAGCCGATATGAAACTAAAATCGCCAAAAGGAGGCGGGTAATTGAAAGTACCCATCAAAGGTTGGCACAAACTAACCCTTATGTTGACTATGCCGGGTTGAGGGTTATCAATCATCGAAACCACGGATGCCCATGATGAAGGGTTAGGACAGGAGAAGGACAACTAATCAATGGACACAATCCAACCCTCATGTGGAAACAACAAGACCTGAAAAATTGTAGTGACCACTGCATGCATAGCATATGTCCAACTCCTTCTTAACAAGAGATTGTAGTTGAGAGACACATCGACCACTTCAACCTCGATGCACATGGTCTTCCCCCCTAACTGCATGGGGAAAGAGGGGATGATTCCATGTGGTCGGAATGAACAACCATCGAAAGCAGTAAGAAGAGTAGGTGAGGGAGACATAACAGGTTGGCCAATGGCCTTCCAACACACCAATGACATCACACATGTTGAGGCACCCTCATCAACCACTGTGGGGAAAATTTTCTAGGTAAAAGTTTTTGTGGTGTAAGCCAATACTATCTGAAACACCATGTGGTAAGGGAGACAAGTTTTTAAGTCGGTTGTACCAACGATGATCATTCCTGGATTACAAGTTTCCACAGATCCTAAGGAAGCTAACAAAGCCTTTCTCTAGGAAGGGAAGCTTTGGAGGACTTCCAAAGTAGACATTGCACAAGGGGTTTGAGACAAATCCTCCACCACATAGTAGTTCTGAATGGCCCTTACATTTGGATTGTGGGAATCTTTCTTGAACACACCTTTTGGGATGCGTGTCATTGTTTCACCCAACGTCTTATCAATCTGGAGAGGAAGAGGTGGGTTTTCAGCTTCTTTACCCTTCTCAGAGGTTTTTGGCGTTCTGTAGTCATGTGTCCTAGTTTCTATATCAACGTTACCTTTAAACATATACACATTCACGGATGAAGGACTACTCAAAGATGGAGGGGGTCCTTAAATGCCCCCTTTTGCGCTCGAAGAGGCTTGAGTTAAATTTTGCCCATGTGGAAATGGGTTTTAACACAATAGGCTACTGTTGTGCCTATAAATTCTGGGCCTCCACAAGCCGAGGGCATAGGTGAGTCAGATGGTCTTCCATGCAAAGGTTACACATATACTTTGACTTATTCTTTTCTGCATTGCCCCCGCCAACATTATTGGTAGGTTTCTTATCCTCCTTACCCTTATTTCGTTGTTTCTTCTTTCTGTCAAGCTGTTGGGTGGCCTTTAGGTTTGTTGATTGCACACTGTGTACATCTGACATTTGAGTAGGGGGAGCAGCCGAACCAGTGGTTTGGATGGTTGTTGTTTGCTGTTTTGACAATTGCTATAATTGATTTGACAACTGATCAACGAGATTAGTTTGCAATTAACCAAAAATACCATTGGCATGTGGTCCAGATATCTGTCTGGTCTTGTCAAGTATCAACCACGTTGCATCTGAAAAAACTTCGTAAGTAAACTAGACTGAGAGTCAATCAGCTCTAGCTATTGAGCTCTCATTACTGCTTCTTCTTCTGAAAAGACCCCCGACGTTGCTACGTCTTTGGATAACTGAGGTACCAAAGACTTAAGGAACCACTCAAGTAGGAATGTTGGTGGGACAGGTACTTTTATCAAACTCTTCTGGTGTCTCTATTCTCGGATGTGATCTGAGATATGGTCCGCCTTTGTCTGCTCAAAGTTGGCCAGCAACTCGGTGCCAGTGTCATATCTCATAGCTAATTGAAAATGGTTTAAGAAAACCATTTCCAATTCACAAAAGGTAGAGTATATTGAGCAGTCGATATCAATGTACCATTTCACAACACTCCTGATAGATTGCGTTGAAACAAATGCAACTGGATGGAGTCATCTCTCAATGAGTTGGATGAGCACCATAAATGGAAGGTAGTCATATGATTGCCTGGATCTTCATTAGGCTTGGATTTGAACTTTGGAATGTCCGAAGGAAGATTGGTTAGCATAGGAGACCAACGCAGATCGTGATAGATGGGGTCATTTAATAATCTTGTTAAGTCTGGCAAGTGCAAAGTTGCCAGAAACGGTAATTTGGATTGTTGATTATAACTAGGGAAAAGGAGCCTAGAGTTTGGCTCGCACCAGGTTGCCAGGAAAAGTTAGGTTGTTGGCCAGGGTTCTGGTAATAAACATGGTTGTGACCAGTGTACAGGTTCTGTTCTTGTTGAGACGTCATCGACTAACTCTCATAATAAGATGTAGAAGTTTGGGCTTGCGTTGCATTCCAAGTATTTTGGGAAGGCTTTTCCCCCTGCCGATCCGATGGGCATAGGTCCTGATCGTTGCTTGGGGTTCCATTGGATATGGAAGGGTTTTTCCCCGATTGGCATCCCTAACAAGGCAACAAATCCCTGCCATGGATTCCATGTTCCCTGTGAGGAAGGAATTCCTGAGTTTTCCCCCTGTGTAGGAATAGTACACTGCATAGTATTTTGTTGTCCATAACCGGAGTTGTCCCCAATCGAGATGATAGATGAAGAGAATGCGTTGTTACCAAACACACCGAAAAAAGAGAATGACGTTGAACCTACTGGCATGCTATAAGAAGGAAGTCCTTGACTACCTACTCTAAATGAACTATAGGTTACATTTAACCTGGGGGAGTGCTGGTGAGCACCGCCGAGTGAAGGGGACGAAAGAGGTATATGACCCCCTCCATAAGGGAAAGTGTTATAGGGAGCTGAAGTGACCCCCATGGATCCTTGTAGTGGAGCGTTCAATATTCCTGCCCCCAGACCTAAAGTCTATAGAGTGGAGTTGGAAAGGACATAGTTCATATCGAAGACAGGTATCCCGTATGAGAAATGAGGGCCTGCCACACTCTGGGTGAAAGGAGAAGTGATCGCCGCCATAGACAGAATTGGACCATTTCCTGAGGTAGATGCGGTCGATACCATAGTGGTTCAGACTAGGGAAGGTTGGTTAGGAGGCGAAAAAACCCCTGTAGTGATAGCCGTAGAGAGAGTATGAGGATTCCCTGAAGAAGTAGCAGCATTTGTCTCCATCGCTGCTTGTGACACTACCTGATGCTCGTAAGGGTAAACCTGTACGATGATGGGCATCGATAGATCAATGATCAGAGGGTTATACGGACCAAGAGCTTCTACTATAAGGTAAAAAAAGGTTGGTTCCTCCAGAATCAAATGTTCTCTTCTCAAAGATGAGTTGGGCATAGTTTCCTGTGGCCTGGTCACCTCAAACGACCCTTGCTGGTCTAGTCTTCACCTTAGTGATGGCGGGGGTGGCTCTCGATTAACCGAAGACATGCCAAGAAGAATTTGTGACTAGTGGAGCTCTTGATCCTCCATGGTGTGAGAAGATCAATGACACACTAGGTATTTCTATTAACGTCAAATACCAACACACACTAGGTATTTCTATTAACATTAAATACCAACACACACTAGAAAAATATCCTATGAGATAAGACAAGCAGATCACTAGCTAGTTAGAAGAACAATTACACTAGACAACACTAGAGAAACTTACTGGTGCAAGTGTAACTCGAATACGGAAACACCCTTTGGGTATACTCTGCAAAGTGTGGCCCGATTTCTGCCCTAGGTACCACGGTATACTCCCACAGTCACCTATGTAAGTCACTAAGATAAAGGAAACTAGGTTTCCATTGTTCGAACAGTCACCAGGCGGGTATTGTTGACAGTCGGGTGGACCACAATGACTAGGGTATCAAGCCCGAAACCTATCAAGGGTATCGAAAGAAAGTGTTCCGGAAGACGACTGAGGACCTCGAACAGATTCGAGACCCACGAAGCTCCGTGGAAAATGCGATCAACGAAATCCCAAGATAAGCCTTTTATATGTGTTCCCCACTACGCTTGGTCCGACTTTGGAGGGGTTATATCTGCTACCTTTCCTCATTTGACCTCATTTTTAGCCCCTGTGTTAGAGGGGGGTCCCAGATAACTTTCATGGTTACTGGACTTTTAAGCACTCCTTAACACAGACTCCTATGTTTGTTTTTATAGCCTTGAAGAGTTTCCTCTCCAATTCTAAATCAAGGCTCTAGCCTAGACTAAATTGATGAATTCTACAAACACAAAGTCTAATAAATTTTAATTAAGCGTCAATTTTAGTGGTTGTCTTAATTCAAAGGGAACAAAAGTGGAACTAGTGATGTTATTTAAGAGGCAAAAGAGAAGAGCATAAAATGAAACTGAAAACAAACTACTTCTTCTTCACAAATAAAGATTTGACAAATTAAACTCTTTCACCAAACTTTTCGTAACTATTTTTTCTCAGATCTTTGAAAAGAAAAACCTAAAACAAGATTTCGCTCGACTACGAGCTACTTAATGTCCTAAGTAATCAAATAAACAACTTAAGAAAACTTTCTTTTTCCTTGATAAATAAAGCAACTAACCTAAACTACTTTTACCAAACAAAGAAATGATTTTTTTTTTTTTATTATTTTATGGTTCAAAACAAGAAACTTGAAAATGAATTCTTTTTTTTTCTTCTAAAGAAAAAAAGGGAAAAATAAAGACAAGACAAGACCAAGAAATGACTTCTGGCCCACTGCGGGTCACATGGAGTCACTGACAATACCAAACAGGCAAATCAGAACAGACTCACAAACTTGTCTAAAAACCCTAATAAAGAAAACTAAAGAAATATTTGATGAACAAAAGATATACTGAGGTCAGACCTAGGCTACATACTACTATAACAGAGACCAGGACTGGATCAAGAAAACCTCTGAGAAGTATGATTTCTGACAGGGAAGAGGATGAATGCCTCTTCTATAAATTTTTTTTCTCAACACAGGCACGCTACTGAGACTTCAACAACCTACGTATGTACGCGGGTTGTCCAAAGGTAGGGTGCATATGTATGCGTGCAGACCCACTACAGGCCACGTACACCTCTATAACTTTCTAAAAAAATAAATCAACGGTCAAGCTGTCAAGGCAAGGAATATTGGTATGGAATACCAGAATCCCTTAAAGACTCAGACACCTACAGAAAGTCAAAAAGGGAAATTAAACCAATTAAAACACCCAAAAAGAATATCCCCTAAAAAACCCTAGAGGCTTCCCCAGTACGGTCGCCAATTCTGCTATAGCGGGAAAACCCCCTACGGAATACACTAGGGTTCTAAAGTGCAGGAAGAGATAACCGTCTAAAGTCTCATACTTTTAACAACTATCACGACATTACCCCACAATCCTACATAAAAAACAAAGTATAGGGATCCGGTAAGATTATCTTAAACCCTGCATCTGGTGTCGATCCCTTTGCGCTCAGTTGTTTGTTGACTGCAGATCTCCTCCCAAGGCCAACCTGCATTCACCAAAAGACAAACAAGAAACTACAAGCATGGATTCTATATATGGATTATTAGGTTAGATATCATAAATAAATAATGAAGATTGAAGACATCATTTGGCGAGATGGAAAAAGTATTTCTTTATATTAATCTCACAAAGTTGCTTACAATATGAGACCGACAAATTCTCCTCGAACTCGGTCCTGGGATCCTATTCACCATGCACCAATTGCTTCCACGTATTCTTCTCCTCTTCAGTTCTCTCTAGGGAGATGGAAAGGGTTTGCAATGGAGGAAAAAGGGCCAGAAAAAGGAATTCTGGCTCAAATTCACAATGTGGTTGCAAAATATTGGGGCAAAGGGGGAATACTGAAATGGACAGAGTTTCTTTGCTCTCATGCTTCTTGTTGGAAAGGGACCCCAACACCTTCTTTTATATACCAAAAGGATAACTATTCAGTTGGGTGATCGGCTATGGGTAGTCAAATGGTTAGGTAACTACCTGAAAACTCATATCCCTTTGCAATTTTACTTTTTGCGCTTTTTTGTGAGTATACATGGGCTGTAATGGTGCAACAAGCATATATAAGTGGGCAGTAGTGGTGCAGGGCATGTACATATTCAAAAAAATGGTTTTTTAGAAGAGTTGTTCAATGATGGCTTGGAAAAAATAACAAGCAAGATGGCTTGATGCCAGGTATGCATGTCTGGTGCAATTTAGGGTTATAAGAAAAATGGGGTCCACAAAACTATTGGATTTTCATTTTCCAGGGTTAGGGTTTTGGATTTTATTTATGATAAAAAGGCCTTTGGAGCGTCATTGTAAAATCAGCTTCTTACGGATGCGAGTAGCCGTCACATCTCTTCTCAGAGATAAGCTGCCACCATTCTAGCATGTCTTTCACTCTGTATTTTACAGTCTTTGTACATTTTCTCTCATTAATATAAAATTGTGTATTATTGTATCTCTATGTTTATGGTTGCATATCTGATACATTTCTGTTATATTCTTGAATATATGAGATATCTCTATACATTTNGTCTTTCACTCTGTATTTTACAGTCTTTGTACATTTTCTCTCATTAATATAAAATTGTGTATTATTGTATCTCTATGTTTATGGTTGCATATCTGATACATTTCTGTTATATTCTTGAATATATGAGATATCTCTATACATTTATTTATTATATCTCCACTCTCATTTCATGCCGAAAATAATTTGGATCAATGGTATTAGAGCATGCTGCTCTTGATAGTTTTTCAGTGCATGTCCCTGACGAGGTATGAGTATAGCAAGTTGGGTCTCGAGATTGTCTCTCTTTAGAAAAACCGCTCTCGCACACCCAAGAAACTCTCAATGGCTGAAGAAAATAAAAATGATAGAGCAGGTGATTCTATCAATCTGTTGCTTGAGCAAGCTCTCACACGAAAAAGGGACGAAATGATGGAGAATTTTTCCCACATCCTTCAACGCTTGTCGATAGCATCAGCTTCATCTTCATCAAGTGACCACTTTGGAGGAACCTCACCTTTTAAGGTACATGTCAACTTTGATATTCCTATATTTGAAGGTTAGATAGATGTAGATGCGCTAGATAAATGGTTAAATCTGTTAGAAGGTTATTTCTCTGTTCACAATTTTTCCGACAGAGAAAAAATCATCTGCACACTCCTTAAGGCTCTCCCCCATGTAAAACATTGTTGGGAAACTTATTGAGAGAAAATTTCCACATAGGATCCTGGAATATATGGGGCCGAGCCCACTTGGGATTTGTTTGTGGATGTGGTAAAGGAACAATATTACCCTGTTGGCAACTATGAGGACCAATACATGAGATGGACCACACTACGACAAGAGAGGGGCCAAGCAGTTATGGAGTTCACAAATACCTTCCATACATTGTGCACCAAGCTGGGTATCAAAGACTCTTAGCGACATCTAGTTCTGAAATACCACGAGGCTCTACACAGATACATCCAAATTGAAATGGATTTTCTAGACATCTCATCACTCAGTTCTTCTTATTGATATGCTATTAAAATTGAGCAGAAATTTAAGCACCAGAACAAATGAGATTTTGGGTTTGAAAATGCGCAACAACCAAAGTATGAGAAACAAGACCCTAACAACCAGTCTCCCGAAAATCAGTCCAAGCCATAGGAAAAGATGGGTCACGGAAAGACGAAGAAGGACACTGGAAAATGGTGTTATTTCTAGAAAATCCCCTCGCACAACACTGTTGAATGACGCTCAAAATAGTCGTTGGTGGCTGATATCAAATACAAGGAGACGAACCCTAATTCAGAATCTGATTCTGAAAATACTAGTAAAATACATATCATTGACACAGACCCCACTGCTATTGTTGTGACCACAACAATTCAACCAGAAGAACCAACAAATCCTGAAGAGGGGGAGTGCCTTTTTCATTCACATATGTGGGTGAAGGGAACCCCGCTGCATTTTATTGTTGATAGTGGAAGCCAAAAGAACCTCATCTCAACAGAGGTCATCAAACAGTTGGGATTGTTGACAACACCACACCTGCTGCCATACAGCATCGAGTGGCTTTGCCAAGGATGAGATCTTCGTGTCATCTAGCAACGTCGATTGTCATATGAAAACCAGTCCTTCAAGGATGAGGTATTGTGTGATGTTTCCCCACTGGATGTCTATGATGTTCTCTTGGTCCAACCATATATGTGGAAACACCATGTTGTTTATGAGTCTCGACCTCGCAATGTCATTGTTTCTCTAGGGGGTTATCTCTACAGAATACCAGAAGTAGTTTCAACTATTGTTCCACCTAAATAGTGCCTCAAGGTAGTATCTCATACTACAAAATTTATCTTCTTCACAATCTGTTCAAAAGGTGAACAAAAGGATACTGCAACCACTACAACCTCGACCCAAGCACCTTCTATCCAACATAAGCAGATCGACAAGATTGCAGCAAAGTGTAAAGATTCCTTCTGGACACAATCATCTCATGTAGCCAGATTGGTTAAAAGGGTCCAACCCTTCCAACCACATGTTCATGACAGCCTTCAACAAGCTAAGCAACACAACTTCTCCAACAAGGCAAGCAACTCATCAAGATGCGGATTCAACAAATGCTTTTCCCTCTCCCCCGGGCACTGAACACAATGGATACCATTGATTCCTAAGGAGGGAGGATTGATCCAGGTGGATATCGATGGCCACCCACCTTTTCTAACTGGCTCAAAACAATTTTCTGACAATTTTGATAATTTACTATTATTAGCAGTTTTTAACTTCCAGGGCCATTTTGAGGGCCTAAATGAAGTTTTTTTGGGATAGAGATTATCAATGATAGTTGAAGGCTTTGATTGATACCCCTAAATTTATATCCTCGAAAATAACTTTTCAATGAGCTATCGTGCACCCCAAACAAATATCGTATGCCAAAGTTATGCCCCTGAGAAGTTGACACACCAAACTACCCAAAACGGGGTCCACAAAACTGTTGGCTTATCATCTTCTGGGGTTAGGGTTTTGGATTTTCTTTATGATAAAAAGGCCTTTGGAGTCCCATTGTAAAATTATCTTCTTATGGATGCGAGTAGCCATGATCCAGATGGATATCGGGGGCCACCCACCTTTTCCAAATGGCTCAAAACAGTTTTCTGGCCATTTTGGCAATTTACTATTTTTAGCAGGTTTTCACTTCCGGGGCCATTTTGAGGGCCTAAATGAAGTTTTTTCGAGAGCGAGGTTCTCAATGATATCCAAAGGCATTATTGAGCCCCCAAAATGAATCTCCTCGACAATACCTTTCCAACGAGCTATCACACGCCTAAAACGGAGGTCGTATGCAAAAGTTACGACCCCGGGAAGTTGATGCACCAACTTACCCAAACGGGGCCCACATGACTTTTGGCGCTTCATCTCCTAGGGTTAGGTTTTTGGATGTCTAGGACTTTTGGCATTCCCGATTATTGTAAAAA
>SNQJ01S0016725.1:23427-51104 GCA_010110895.2 Picea sitchensis
TCTTGTGAATGCGAGTAGCCGTCACATCTCTTCTCAGAGATAAGCTGCCACCATTCTAGCGAGTCTTTCACTCTGTATTTTTACAGTCTCTGTACATTTCTCTGATTAATAGAAATCGTGTATTACTGTATATCTATGTTTATTGTTGAATCTCTGATACATTTCTGTTATATTATTGAATATCTGCAATATCTCTGTGCATTTCTTTATTATATCTCCGCTCTCATTTCGTGCCGAAAATAATCCGGATCAAGCCATCACATCTCTTTTCAGAGATAAGCTGTCACCATTCTAGCAAGTCTTTCACTTTGTATTTTACAGTCTTTGTACATTTTCTCTCATTAATAGAAAATTGTGTATTATTGTATCTCTATGTTTATGGTTGCATCTCTGATACATTTCTGTTATATTCTTGAATATCTGAGATATCTATGTACATTTATTTATTATATATCTACTCTCATTTCATGCCGAAAATAATCCGGCTCAGACAGACATGTGGGGACTGAGGGACTGTAGGTTGTTAGTTTGAGTTGGCACCTTTGACAGAGTCTTTCCTGTTATCTATGAACCATTAGCCTGGTTATGAATCCCTTTACTAGGGTGTAATTTAGTCCTATATCGGGGGTGACCCACTACTGAGAGTGATGAGCAGTGTGGTCTAAGGCTGGGAGGTTGGTCTGCATGTAGTTGGTGATATTATTACCAAGATAAGCGTCGATTGTGTGATAAATTTACATGCTCCATTATTATTTACATGTTTATTTTTATGGTTTTATCCTATGTGTGGTTATAATTGTCTATATAATTATGGGTATTTCCTATATATGCTGCATCTATATGTTTACTATCATTCTTGTATGAATCTATGTATTTACACTATGTAATTGTCTGTATACGTTTATATATAAATTTCCGCAAGAGTTTTGTGTGTATATGTTTTAGTTGCATGCAGTTCGAAAAATTTATGTGGCATAGATCAGTTGGATACTGGGTATGTTACAACATGGTATTAGAGAATGAAAGCATTTTCTGGAGTAGCATGGCCCGACATGGGTGGTCAGTGATGTTACAATATGGTATCAAAGCTTCAGTTTTCAACACTGAGCCTGGATGGGTCGAGCAAGTTCAGTTGACGTGAAATTTTATAGAGGATTGATTTCGAAGTGGCCAAATTTCTTGTCACAGAGCATCCATGGTGAAATTTAGAAGCAATGACGCAGAAGTGGGAAAATCCCCAATTTCTGTTGTTAATTCATAGGAAAATTGAGAAATTCGGCCATGTGGTAAGATATTATTGATTTAATATATGTTCTAGCAAATTCAGACTTGGAATTGGTCAAATTTGAAGTTACATTGAAGCAATGATAATTGGAGAGAGATTAGTAATTAAAATTATCAATTCATGACTTGAGTTTAGGAAAACTTTGTTCCAGAAATCTCAAACTGCAATGATTTGTGGTTGTATAGGTTGAACTGGTGTTATCGAGGTGAAATTGAGAAAATTTCAAAGTTGCAGAATGTCTGTGGTAAAAATTGGGGAAAACTTAAGCAAAAGCCCCAATTTCTGCAGTGGAATTCATGAGGAATTGATGTGCATAAAAATGAATGTGTGTAGGTGGGCGCACTAAAAATGCATGATGCGCAGTAAAAAGCTTGTGATATGTAAAATTGGGTGCCGCGTGGAAAAATGTTAGTGTTCGGGCGCACACACTAAATTTTGGGACTGCGTGGAAAAATGTTGGTGTGTGGGTGCGCACACTAAATTTTAGCGACGTGCGGAAAAATGTTAGTGTGTGGGTGTGCGCACTAAATTTTGGCACCATGCGGAAAAATGTTAGTGTGCAGGCGCGCACACTAAATTTTGGCACCACGCGAAAAATTGTTGGTATGTGGGTGCGCGCACTAACATTTGGCACCGCACGGAAAAATGTTGGTGTGTGGGTGCACGCGATAAATTTAGGATTGTGCGGTGTGCATATGCATAATAAGATGTGTGCGCTGTGCACACACATAATAATGGCACATGAGGTGTGTGCAGTACAAAGTGCAAAGGAGTTTGGTTGTTGTGCGCGTAATATGGGTATATGTTGTCACGCGAAAATTTAGTTAATGGTGCGCGCAGAGTATTGGTGTGTGGTGGGGGTGTACTAAAATTTGGCATGGTGAAGCACATAGAGTGAAAATCATGCAGAATATCAATACATGGTACAAAATAGCATGCAACAAGTAATAGTGCAAGAACTAAAACTGGGCGCAGTGAATATTGGCACGCGACACAAAAGTAGTGTGCACCAGTTATTGGCGCGACAAAGAAGTGATGCACAATAGTTATAGGTGTACAGAGCACGATTTACCTTGTGGTGTTGTTGTGCATGTTAAATATGGGTGTATAGGTTGAAATTTGTACACGCAAATTTGTTTGGAGGGTGAACAACAACAGAAAACCAACGATTTTCTACGACATTTTATACTGTTTGAATGTCATCTTTTTGCAGCGCATTTTTGAGGCCCTTAACAACTTTTTTAGCTACTCAAAAACCACAAGAACAAAGTGTACCAAGCTACACTCTATCTTTTCATCTCTAATAAAAGAGCTTGGAGATATCTTTCTAATGGTGTAAATCATTCGTTAAACGAAGCTTTTATGAGAAAGTTACAACACAAACAGTGGAGGGTAAATTTTAAGACCAAACTAACTTCAAAGAGCCATAAATTTCTTCTCCAAAATCGGATTGAGGTGTAGAAATATTAAATGGAAAGATATTGAACCATAGAATATAGTCCCATATATGAATTAAATTTCTAGGCATGGTAAAAATGTTTAATATGGAAAAGAACGTACTTGTAGCATTCCAGACGAAAAACACGAATTGGCATGGAACTTCAGCAGGCTGTAACTAGCATCCCAGAACCCAGAAAGAGGTGAAACTTGGATAGAGTGTCCAAAATATGAATATGAAGAAACCCAATTGAGATCCTACTAAAAATCCAATGGATTATGTGCAAAAATTCTTAATTAGAACGTAGAGTTGCGCCAAGTGGAAGGGTGAATAGAAAAATTAATGGCCAATTTTCAAATAGCCATAACTTTCTGCTCAAGACTCAGAATTGAGCATGGGAGCAGGCGTTGGAAAGGTGTCAGATAGTAGAATATAATTATTCACCCAAAAAATTGATCTGGGCTTTCAATTTTCCAAGAAATAAGAAGAAATAATTCTGATATATTGTTGAACCGGAATGGTTCATATATTTTCATGAAATTGTTGAGTCAATGAACCTGACAAAGTTTTGTTGGCTGCACATTTTGTAGAGTTAACAAAAACTAGATCAGATTAGGATCAACACAAAGTCCAGAGGAATGGAATATGCACAGAGTACTTACAGTAAGGAAGATGATATTAGAGGATGGATGTCCATTTGGGTTTTGAAGGAACAAAATCTAATGGACATGGAGAAGGAAGGGATGAAAACATGAATATGGTAGAGACCATTAAAAATTTTCAGAGGGATGTCCAAAGCCATAAATATGATAATGAAATGGGTTATGAGAGCCAAGGATCAGCAGAAGGACTTCAACATGAAACTGATGTCGAGATTGAATATAATAGAGAAGAAATTGGATAAGGAGAGTGGCTCAGGAAAATCAGGAAGTCATAGGCCTCCTGATGAGAAAAGAAGAACAAGAAGTGTTAGTAGAAATCACCATCACTCCCCGAGGAATTCCAAAAAGAGAGCACAAAACATCTCAAGTCCATCCTCTATCAGGAAGCATTAGGGGTCTAGGGTGGATGAGCTACGAATAGAAATGAACAAAATCAAACCTCCTACATTTGATGGTGAACACAAGAAGGATGAAGCTGCAGAGACATGGTTTCTAGGCATGAGAAAGTATTTTCAATTGCATAAATATTCATCTCATTCAAAACGTAGAATTTCCATATATCAACTCAAGGGAAAGACATCCATGTGGTGTGATCATCTTGTGTAGGTGCACCATATTAAAGAGAAGAGGGTTACTTGGAAGGAATTCAAAAAGTATTTTCAGAAGAAATACTTGACTAAGAGATACTATGACAAGAAAATGAAAGAGTTCTTTGAACTCAATCTTGGGAGTATGAACATAGATGAATATGAAAGAGGGTTTTAGAACTGCTGAAGTATGTTTCGTTCATCAAGGATGAGACAATGAAGATTCAAAAGTATTTAAGTGGATTTCCATCATTCATCAGAGACATAATATAATATGATGATACCAAGACATTGGAGGAGACCATAAGGTGAGCTAAATGCCTATATGATCAACAAAAATCAAGGCCAACTTTACAAAAATCTTGGGAAGACAAAAACAAATTCAATATGGATCAGAGGAAGAAGGGATCTAAGCCACCATTCTTCATAAATAACCCTCATGGACAACCAATTTCTAGAGAACCCAGAATGATGGAGACAGGGGGTCAAAGGCCAAGGCAACCACCTATTCAATGTTGGGGTTGTAAAGGATATCATATGTTTAGAGATTGTCCTCACATAGGAGAAAAAGTGAGGACTGTCCATAATGTACAACAAGATGAAATAGTGGAGGACATGGGAAGAAATGTACCAAGGATCTATGCAACCCTGGACAACAAGCAAGCAAAGTATTAGTCACATATAATTGAAGTGGAAGGTATGATCAACAACCAAACCATTGTTATTTTAATTGATTCAGGAGCTAGTCATAGTTATATATATCCTAAGATTGTAGAAATTTTTCATTTGCCAATAAGAAAGCATGGATAATCTTGGTTGGTGCAGCTGGCTAATGGATCCAAAAGAAAATTTAATGAGATGGTTAAGTCATGTCTTATGGACATGAATGGACTGAACACCAAGGAAGATTTGAACATATTGCCTTTAGGTTCCTATGACTGTCTAATTGGGATGGATTGGTTGGAACAACATCATGCCATCCTAGAATGTCATAATAAGGAATCTACTTGATTGGATGAGGAAGGGAGCCTAAGGAGAGTGCAGGGAATTCTCAGGGCAGTAACCATCAGATAAATTTCAGCATTGCAACTGAAGAAATGTTACAGAAAAGGGTGTCAATTATTTTAAACTCATATGGAAGAGACACCTAAAGATAAAGTGCCAAATTTGGAAGATCATGCAGTCCTGGAAGAATTTGAAGATGTGTTCAAGGAGGTACCAGGACTACCCCCAAACAAAGATATTGATTTCTCGATAAATTTAATTCCTGGAGCAACTTCAATGTCAAAGACTCCTTACAGAATGAGTACACCAGAGATGGAGGAGTTGCAAATGCATCTTGAAGAAATTCTGAAGAAGGGGTATATATGCCCAAGTGTGTCACCTTGGGGTGCCCTGGTCTTGTTCGTGAAGAAGAAGTATGAGACATTAAGATTGTGCATTGATTTTAGACAGTTGAATAAGGTAACTGTGAAGAACAAGTATCCTTTGCCAAGGATTGATGACTTCTTTGATCAATTAAAGGATGAAAAGATATTTTCAAAGATAAACCTCAGGTCGGGATACCATCATGTCAGGATTAAAGAGGAATATATCAACAATACTTCCTTTAGGACAAGGTATGGTCATTATGAGTTCACAGTGGTGCTATTTGGGTTGTCAATTGCATCAGTTGTTTTCATGTTCTTAATGAATGGTGTTTTCCGGGAATATTTAGACAAGTTTTTCATTGTCTTTTTGGATGAAATCCTTGTATATTCTAAGTTAGAAGAAGAGCATGAGAATCATTTGAGGATGGTGTTACAAGTGTTAAGAGAGCATCATTTGTATGCCAAATTGAGCAAGTGCTCATTTTATCAGTAGAAAATTCATTATTTGGGACATATCATTTCGGAGGATGGGATAACAGTGGATCCTGAGAAGATAGAGGCCATTAGAGAATGGTCAGTGCCAAAGAATGTGACAGAGGTCAGATCATTCATGGGCCTTTCCAAATACTATAGGATATTTATTGAAGGATTCTCAAAGATTGCACACCCAATCACTTCCTTACAAAAGAAGGGTGTGAAGTTTCAGTGGACATTGGATTGTGAAAAGAGTTTCCAACACTTGAAACAATTATTAACAAGTTCTCCAATACTAAGGATTGCAGACCCCAAATGAAGACTTCATTGTATGCACAAATGCATGTAAAGAAGGACTTGGTGGAGTCCTTAGTCAAAATGGGTTTGTTATATGTTATGAATCAAGGAAGTTGAAGGAGAATGAAAGACACTATGCCACTCATGATTTGGAGTTGGTATCCATAGTGCATGCCTTGAGGAAATGGAGACACTACCTCATGGGGAAAAGGTTTGAGCTAAGGAAAAACCATAATGGTATGAAATATTTATTTGATAATCCAACTCTAAATGCTAGGCAAAACAAATGGTTAGAATTTATAAGTGAATATTGTAACGTCCCCGACCACCCAGGTCGGGCCACGATACACAAGAGAACACTTTCTTTCTCTCTACGGAACATGATGTAACATACTCAACACCTAATTGAGCTATGCCACAAAAAATTTTCAAACTGTATGCAATTAAAATATATATACACACAAAGCTCTTGCGATATATATATATATATAATGTAAACATACAAATACATCGAAATGCACAAATTCACACTGAAATAACAGTGAACGTATACATGCAGCATATACAGGAAATAACCATAAATATACAGACATTTATAACCACACATAGGATAAACCCATAAAAATAAACAGGCAAATAATAATGTAGGATGTAAATTTATCACACAATTGAAACTTATCTTGGTAAGAATATCACCAACTACGTGCAAACCTTCCACAAATCTCCCAGCCTTAGACCACACTGCTCATCACTCTCAACAGTGGGTCACCCCTGAGATGGGACTAAACTCCACCTGGGTAAAGGGGTTCCTAAACAGGCTAATGGATCATGGACAATAGGAAAGACTCTTTCACAGGTTCCTACTCAACTAACAACCTACAATCCCTCATTCCCCACTTGCCTGTCCCACCCCAGGAAGTTTGTCGCTTCTCTTCTCAACAGTCCTTCAACTGCCCCACTTCCTTTCCGGGCTTCAGCAACAGGCCGGACAGGAAGTCTCAGAGCCCTGTAGCTGTAGTTTAGCACCTTCAAGAAATCAATTCCCCAACAATTCTCTCACCTAGAGAGACATTGCTCACGGGCTTGACAACCCGCCTCTTCAATATCCCATGGGATTGATTGCCCACTTCTTCAGTCCAGCTCCCAAGATAACCAGCTACACGAACATATATGGCCATGGATATAAGTTCAGGTACAATGACATGAAGGTATATAGGATATCTCAATGGGTGTGTTAATTCTCAGGGATGATTGACTGAATGATCTAATGATGGAGAGAATCACGGAAAATGAACTAAGTCTCAATAATATGTACACATATCTCCAACTTGACACTTGTCATGTTGGGAGATACTTTGGCCCACCTGTCCCCAACTTTGGAACTTAGGATAAAATAATTATCCATACTTTATACTTTAAGAAATATTAATATAATATTCCTTTTTGGCTTAAGTTCCCTAGGTTATCCCTTTTCCTTAAATTTATCCCTCCCTTTCCCTAACTAGTGGAGTTTAGTCCCCCATACTCTTTTATCATGGTCAGTTTGCGCGCAACGTTGTATTTTATATTAATTATGAGACATATACAAAAATAGGTGCACTGGCCTTTAACATCTAGGCTCTCCGTCCTAATCAAAACATAAGCATCCTAGCTTATAATAATTGGCTCACCAGCCTATAAAACACATAATCAAAATCGCGCACACTTAAGTTTGTTGTGCAGGGTACCTGGAAGGTGCACACTTCCTCATTTTACTGCGCAGTACATGCGCACACTATGCCATGAAAGGTGCATACAAAATGATATCAAATAACTCACCAACTTAAGTACATTTCCATTTAGATTACAATTGGGTTCGACCTAGGGATATTACAAATATGACTTTGATATAAAGCATATCAAGGGGAAAGAGAACAAAGTGGTTGATGCACTCAGAATAAGAGTGCATGAAATTCATGCTATAACCATTAGCATGTACCAATCAGATTTGAAACCCAGAATTTTAGAGGCTGCAAAATTAGATTTGCAATACAAGGATTTAGTGGCAAAATTACAACAAGGTAATTTGCAACAGAAAATTGAAGAATACAAGCTAGATAATGATGAAATTCTCATGTACATGGGCATAATTTATGTACCAAATTCCCAAGAATTGAAAAATCTGATATTGAGAGAAATGAATAATGTACCTTATGTTGGGCACTCAGGTTATCAAAAAACTGGTGCAGCTGTAAAGAGCCAATATTATTGGCCAGGCATGAAGAAAGAAGTTATTGATTTTATTGCCAAATGTTTGGAATGTCAAAAGTTAAAGGATGAGCATAGACACCCAACTGGTTTTCTACAACCATTACCCATTCCTGAGTGGAAATGGGAAGTTGTAACAATGGATTTCATCACCAAACTTCCTAGAACAAACAAGCAACATGATTCATGGTAGTAGTGGATAAGATTACTAAAGCTGCCCATTTTATTCCAGTTAAGCTAACTCACAAGGAAGCCAACATCTTTGATGTTTATATGAGGGAAATTGCTAGATTACATGGCATACCTAAGACAATTGTGTCTAACAGAGATCCAAAATTTACCTCAAATTTTTAGAAAGGATTATTTAATGGATTTGGAACAAATTCAAATTTTAGCTCAACTTATCATCCAGAATCAGATGGACAAACAGAGAGGGTCAATCAAGTGATTGAGGATATGTTGAGGATGTATGTGATGGATAAATATTCAAAATTGGAAGACTATCTACACTTAGTAGATTTTGTTTGTAACAATGGATACCAAACATCTTTAAACATGAGCCCATTTGAGGCACTTTATGGTAGAAAGTGCAACACACCGGTAAGTTGGGATAACCCAATAGATAGAGAAGTGGTTGGGACATATTTACTCCGGGAAATGGAGGAGCAAATGATAAAAATAAAACAAAATTTAAAGGTTTCCCAGGATAGGCAGAAAATCTATGCTGATAAGGACATAACTCATAGGGAATTTAAAGTGGGAGACCATGTATTCTTGAAAGTGAAAGCCAACAGAAGTTCCATGAAGTTGGGAAATTTTTCAAAGTTGGCAGCTTGCTATTATGGGCCATTTGAAATCCTAGAGAGGATTGGTCCAATAACTTATATGATTACATTTCCTGCATCTATGTCTGTTCATAATGTATTCCATGTATCATTACTCAAGAAATATATACCTCATGCTAATCATGTTATTGATTGGAATGTGATTCAGGTGGAGCAAGAAGGTGCTTTCCAAGTGCATTTGGTACACATTTTGGACCGGAAAATCAAGCAGCTTCAGAATCGAGCCATAGGGATTGTAAAGGTCCAATGGACTTGGTACAGTCTTGAGGACGCTACTTGGGAGCATGAGGATGCAATGTGGGCAGAATACCCACATCTTTTTGAGGATTTTTGAAATTTTGTTGTATATTTGTACATAATTCACTGAGGATAGTGCATAAATAAGGGGAGGAGATTTTAATATCCCTAGGTCGAACCCAATTGTAAATGTAAATGAAAATTTACTTAAGCCGGTGATCTGTTTGATATCATTTTTTGTATGCACATTCCTTGGTATAGTGCATGCTTGTACTACACAATAAAATGATGAAGTGTGCACATTCCAGGATACCACGTGCAACAACTTAAGTGCGTGTGATTTTGAGGCCAGGGAGACTTTGTGTATATGAGGTGTTTTATAGGCTGGTGAGCCAGTTATTATAAGCTAGGATTCTTATGTTTTGAATTAGGCCAGAGCTCCTAGATGTTAAAGGTTAGTGCATCTATTTTTTTATATGTCTAATCATTAATATAAAATACATCGTTGCGCATAGACTGACCATGATAAAATAGTATGGGGGACTAAACTCCACTAGTTAGGGAAAGGGTAGGGGCTAAATGTTAAGGAAAAGGGGCTAATCTAGGGAGATTAAACCAAAAATGAATATTATATTAATATTTCTTAAAGTATAAAGTATGGATAATTATTTTATCCTAAGTTATAAAGATTGGGACAAGTGGGCGAAAGTAGCTCCCAACATGAAAAGTGTCAAGTTGGGGACATGCATACATATTGTTGGGACTTAGTTCATTTTCCTATCATTCCTTCCAGTAGTCAGCAAATCACTCCATCATCATTCACACCTCATTGAGCTATCCTCTGTACCTTCCTATCACTGTACCTAAACATGTATCCATAGCCATACCTATTGGTGTAGCTGGTTATCTTGGGAGTTGGACTGAAGAAGCGGGTTGTTAGGCCCGTGGGATATTGAAGAGGTGGGTTGTCAAGCCCATGAGAAATTTCTCTCTGGGTGAGATAATTGTTGGGAATTTTTTTCCTGAAGGTGATCAACTGTAGCTACAATTCTCTGAGACTTCCTGCCCAGCCTATTGTTGAAGACCGAAAAGGAAGTGGGGTAGCTGAAGGAATATTGAACAGAGAAGGGGCACACTTCCTGGGGTGGGACATGCATGTGGAGAATGAGGGAATGTAGGTTGTTAGTTTGATTTGGCACTTGTGATGGAGTATTTCCTGTTGTCTATGAACCATTAGCCTAGTTAGTAATCCCTTTACCTGGGTGGAGTTTAGTCCCAACTCGAGGGTGACCCACTGCTGAGAGTGATGAGTAGTGTGGTCTAAGGATGAGACTTTTGTGGAAGGTCTACACACATTTGTTGATATTATTACCAATATAAGTGTCAAATGTGTGATAAATTTACATGCTACATTATTATTTACGTGTTTCTTTTTATGGGTTTATCCTATGTGTGGTTATAAATGTCTATAGAATTATGGGTATTTCCTATATATGCTGCATGTATATGTTTACTTTAATTCCCATGTGAATATGTGTATTTACAATATAAATGTTTGTATACATCTATATATAAATTTATGCAAGAGTTCTGTGTTTATATGTTTTAATTGCATGCAGTTCGAAAAATTTATGTGGCATAACTCAGTTGGATACTAGGTATGTTACAACATGGTATTAGAGAATGAAAGCATTTTCTGGAGTAGCATGGCCTGGCATGGGTGGCCGAGGATGTTACAGAAAATTCATCCAGGAACGATTCAAGTGCCAACGATGATAACAAAGTCTCCTTAGGATCATGACCATTAGATTAACTCAGGATGCCATCCCAACCGTCAATTTTTTGGGTAAGTTTCATAACACAATATCAAGTCATGAAAATGATTAACACATCACCAACACAAATCCATGTGATCTCCATGCATCCCTATTGAGGTAGGTGTTCGATCTTGTCGCTCACCAATAATGCATCTATGTTGGAAAACCAAGACCAATAAACCACATTTTAGCACATAATCTTGGTGTTCGTCGATCACCAACAAACCATCAACATCGGTGAACCAAAGATCAAGATCTGCACTTTTTGCATGTTAACACCCCTATCGATGATCGATCATAGTATGGTTAGCCACAAACTAGGCCGTCTAATTTTGTTCTTTCAAACCCCTGAAGTTAATTTGAACTCTCCATTGCCAGATCCTTTCTGCACACCTTTCCACGATCTTGACCTATCGAAAGATGCCACATCTGCATCCCAATAAATTGACCATGCAAAATCTATTGAGCATGCATTTATGTCCATGTTGATATCGACAACCCAATAATGGAATAAATCAATGAAAATTTTATGGGAGATATGATTGATCCCTGATCTGGACGTTTTTGTGTGCCAACTCGTTATTTTTAAAAATCCCCAATGAATTGAATTAATGTCTATTTTCATTGTCATTTTATGTAGTGCATTAACTAGGAACTATGGTACAGACAACGTGGTTCATTAATGAATATATGCAGAGGATTTCTATGTACTTGATTATGAAAAAATTAGATGGGACCACCAAAGGCCATCTATTTGAATGCAATTTGGAAATGATCTCACCATTGTTTGCATATTTGAGTTGTTCTATTTGCTGTGAAGAGTTCGTGAGTGAATTTTTTTTCATTCCGAGCTAAATTGTGGTGTGTTTTCTATAAGACCTAAAAATCACAAGTGTTGAAACTAGGAAAAACCCTTCGTTCCCAGGTATCTACAACAAATTACTTATTTTGAAAGTTTTTGATATAAAGGAAGCTAAATTAAGTTATGTTGTTGTAGGTAAAATTATTCCATGAAGACTGACAACCCAACAATCACCAAAGACACCGAAGGGAAGGAATGAGCTGGCAGGAGAAGCTTCCATCTCAACCACTAATGCATTAGAGTTTTCTCCTAAGACTGAATCAATGATCAAGATGTCTCAAAAGAAGATAGCCAACCCACCTCCTCTCTACAAAGACACATACGTGAGCATGGCATCCAAGGTACTCCTACCTTCCTAGCTAAATTTATAAAATAAGATCCACCATGATGAATTCCCTGAGGGCACACCTCATAGTGACCTGAAAGTAAGGGTATTAGATGACCAGGTATTTTGAAACATAAAAAATTATTTATTGTAAATGGTAGCATCCGAGAACCCTGTTCTTCCCTGTGGAGAAACCTTGGAGTGGATAATTCACCATACCAATGTTGATAAATACTTAATAATGTGGATGGGGAATGCATTAGGGTTTTTATTCCTATGGAGACTAGAAAATATTATAAAAATAGAGATGTCAAAGTAAAATTAAACAACGATTTTTCGGTCAAATTATATGAGCATCATAACACAGGTCAACTATTAGCATCTTGGTGGAAGGAAGACAATAAATTTGTAAATAGGGCATCATGATGGTATAACACAATAAACCTTAGGGAACCATACATTTTCGTGATGGCCCTAATATGTCGGTTATACAAAGAAAAATATTGTTCTATATTTTTGGAAGCATAGATGCCATTATATTATATTGTATCTATGTACAGAAAATTTTTCATTTGGGGTTCTATCATTTCTAAATAGTTGAGCATTCGAGTAGAGGAAGCACAAAAAACCAAGGCCGATGAAACCCATGTTTTCTTCATGGAATATTATCTTCTAGACACAATATGTTCCAAAAATGTGTTCCCAAGGATGGGATTAAGTTGGCATGTATCCGATCTATTTGTACATTTTTATTTCATCATTTAATGGGAGAAAAAATACAAGAAGTCTTACACTTTAATATGTGATGACTTTCTATCTAGGATATATTTCTTGATTTTCAAGAAAAATTACATGATCCTTTTAGAATCCATAAGTAAGGTCATATATAGAATAGGGAATTGGTACTTGGAAGAAAAAAGTACCCACATCAAAATTTTTGGAGCTATGGTTTCCCCACACTTACTTCCATCTCATGTGTCGGATAAGTTGGTTCTTGGGGAAATTTTCTATCAAACCATACTACAAGGCTTCAATACTTCCTTAATAAAGGAAAATAAGAGGGCATTTATCTCATATGGGTTTTATGTGGGGTATCATTTGGTGAAGGAAACCACATAGGCCAAAAAATAAGCCCAAAATTAGGTAGATTATAGGTTCTACATTGGAAGGTACAGGAAACATGAACCAAAAGTTCTAGTCTTTCAACACATTGGTCAAGTGATATCTCACTGGTTGTATGAACATGACACATTTGACGAAGAGATATTCACTAAAAATGCTCTAGATTTGGAAGAAGTCATGAAGAGAAAATAAAATCCATATCTAACCCACTTCAAAGCTATGTTAGGATATGAACAATTAGAGTGGTTGGAATGGACAACAAGATCTGTTGTACAAAAAAAAAATGAGGATGCAAGGAGAGTGGCAAGAAGGATTGAAGAAAAAATACTTCTAGAGGAGGCTAAGAGAATGTTACGACATCATGGGAAGAATACTGTTCTTCAGACTTCGATGGACATGTGTTCAATATAAGAAGAAAAAACAACTTTGAGAGAAACTTCCCCCACATGGAACAATGGACGACCGGAGGAAATACATGAATAGGTGGAATAGTCAGGTCCCAGATCATCAATTGAATATGTGATAGTAACACTAGGACTAGGAACATTAGCACCAATAATTGTTGATATTATCACAATCTATGATGATGATAGTGAGGATTTGGATATTACAATAGTACCCATCATGAATGAGGCTAGTGTAGAAATGTTAGACACCAATCTATTCTAGAGACTACAACCCTTAGATATGGGGACAGATCTGAATGCCACAGATAGTATCATTACACCCTCTAGACATCATGGACAACCACAACCCAAAGATAAAGGTGATCAAAAGAATGAAACAAAATATATGGAATCATATAATGCCACCTCGATGGGGAAGGGAGATAAACATGACTAGGGCTCCGTCCAAAATGAAAAAAACACAAATAGAGAAGAAAGGAAAGAAGTTTCAAATTTGGGAGAACAACCAGCAGGTAGAACACCTAGAAGCCAAGGACATGAGGAGAAGGATGATGATGAAGAATTTGAAGGAACCATGGAAAAGACACCAGATCCATCCTCACCTAGTGAGAAGACAACACCTATGGAAACAATTGAAAAGGATGAAATAAAGGTCATAATTGGAAAAGGAAAGGACTCCCAAGATGTAGAGAATGAAATCAAATATATCTCTATGCAACCTTTTAAATATCCAAGTCAAGAGAACACATCAAGAATAAATCTGAAAAATGTCAGAAGCCAAGTACTAGTGTCCGACAAAGGTAAAGAACCAGTTTGGGAACACTTTCATACCTCAGGGAGTCTGAGTAGCACAATATCATGGGGGGATCACCCAATTCTGGAGTCTATGGATGAATTAGTCAATGTCCATAAAATTTCTTATGACATAAAGAGACAAGTGGTAGTAAGAAGGACCGACAAGAAGAGGAGACTCACTCTGGATATTGTTGTGATTATTACCATGAAGGAAGCCCCGATGGATGCTAGGCAGTCCTGGGTGAGTGATTTATTAGGAGAAGGTTGGATATATCTAGTGCTACCATTGACAGGGAAAGAGAGGATGAGTGAGAAGATGATTATATGAGAGTTGAACTAGTGCATCTTAGGCATTAGGTGGCATATTAATATAACACCACTCATGCAGTTGGGTTCATAAGAGATGAAATCAGAGAGATCTATAGCCAATTCAAACAGAACGAGAAGATTCTATAAAAAAAATCATTGGTTATCAAGAAGAAACCCTATTAGTCCAGATAGCACATAAATAAATGATGCAGTGGTCCAAAAGGTCTCATAGGACTCTAGAAAAAATTGAATACATCCGAGAGATCTAGAAGGGATGATAGGAGCATCCTAGGTTCTGCGACACCTTAGTCCAAAGATAGATTGTTTCAAACATCAAGTGATGGAAATGAAAGATAGGCTTAGTGCACTAATGGACCAACATCGCTTCTTGTATCTGCATACTTGTGAATATTTCTTCTCCCAGTGGTCAACATATGACAAGGTGGATCTTTTGAGATGACTGAAGTTCATTGATATCTTTCTCGTGGGCCCAATCCTCTTTATCTTTTGTTTTCTCTATTTTAAGTAAACATTATTACTATTTTTGCATGGTATTTTTGTATAAATGAGGATGTTGACCTAGTTTTGAAAGGTCGATGGTTTTTGTGCAAGGAATGATAATTATGAGAAGAATTACTTTCAATTTTAATAGGAAGCTCACTTAGAGTCTGAGACAAATTTCTGCCAAATCTTGTGGATTAACGTAATCTATGGATTGTTCTACATACAATTATCAGCTGCAAGAGATTTAATAAGATTTTAATTATGTTTAAGTTATCTTGAATAATCATGATTGCTAAATGGATGTTGGTGTAATTTCGATGGTGTTTTAAAGTCGCTTGTGTTATACAGTAATAAGAAGTATTTCTAGCTATATGTTTTTCTCGTACGTGATATTCTTTCAATTCTTAAATGATATTTGTTGCTTAATAAACAATAATATTATTGTTAAATATTGATTGAGGTGAGGTATCATTTACACGTTGTTGGAAAAGGTTAACCTATGCCCAACCTTGTTCAGAGCTTAGTTACTGAATACTCTATAAATAAACTAATAGAAAAAGGAAGAGAAAATCCCATGTGGAATAAGATATCCCCTTAACCAAAATTAAAGCCCATCGAAACTTGTCGGACCATTAATCTAAAGAATCACACTACCTTAAAAAGGGAAGATTCTAATTGGTCCATGGCTCTGGGTGTGATTCCTATTGTTGAGTTAAAGGGAATTTAGACCCTTGAACACCCTAGTGGAGTTTTATCCCTAGCTTGGGGGTGACTTGTTGTTGAGAGTTTATGAGTAGCAAAGTATATGGCTGGGAGGAACTTCTGAGTTTTGCATGCAGTTGGCGATTATTCACAAAAGATAAGATAAGTGTATTATATGTATTTATTTAATTAATGTGTGCTTAATTATGTATTTTTTGAGATGGTCTTTTCTTGTATTATTATGCATGTTTGTATTTTTATGGGTTGTATAATTTTGTGCATATGTAGAGAAATTTTTATTTACATTAATGGTATCATAGTTGCTAATTTACTGGGGCATTTCCTAACTTGGGGTTGGGAATGATACTACCTAGTATCAGAGAAAATTTGTTGTCGGTTTGTTGGTAATGGGGACGTTAGAATGTGGTATTGGGACTCAACTAGGAGGTTGGCTACGTTACAATGTGGTATCATAGCCACAGGTTCAACACTGAGCCTATATGAGACATAGACAAAGCATTAAAGATTAGTTTGCAGAGTCTGCATGCAAACTGTTGGAAAACATGTTTGAAAGGGATGTCTGCAATATGTTTGTCAAAATTACTATAGTGAAACTGGGGGAAATTTCATGAATAATTGACGTAAAATTGGTTAGGGATTAAAAATACCAAATTTTTATTTCAGTTTGGATTTTTTAGGGGTAATTGGATGAATTAATAATTTTTGGAAGTTACAGTACAACCATAGTGAAATGGGCGAAATTGAGAAAAACCTAATTTATACAGTTTAATGCATGGAGAATTTGACGTGGAAGAGTCGAATTTCAAGAGTAGAAGCCAAATTGGCATGCCTAGGGAGAAATATCGCATCATAAAGGATTAATTTTAGAGTATGATGGTGGCCGCGAAAATAATTTCAAAATTATTCAATTTTGAAAATTGAGAAAAATTTGAAAATATTAGGTATTTTTCCATATATGACGTCAACATGACGTGGAGGTGACATGGTAGTTGACGTGGGATCTATTCACACATGTGGTTTAATTGATACTATAAACCACTGTCATGTGGGGGAAAAGAGGTTTTGGCTTCTGACCCTTATACCATGTGACATCACTTAGTTTGTGCCACGTAGCATGAGAAAATCATCATTGCAACCCAAAGGGTCATTAAAGGTCATGCATATTTGGGTATGACACGACCTTTTGGTCGTTGATCGTGCCCGATCTCAGTCGTCATATTAGGACCCTCCCATCCTCATGACCAATAAAAAGGTGTGGGATGGGACCCTCCCATCCTCATGACCAATAAACTATCCCATCCATGGTTATAAATGTGCCAACTAGTTAGGTGGGTCCATGGAGTATTATTATTTTATTGAATTCCAAGCTTGCGTAAAGGAAAGAGAGAAGGAAGAATTAAGAGAAGGCTAACGAGGAAGTTCAAGAGGATGATAGGGAATCATATATGGGTGCCAATCCGACCCATAATGTCATAAAAATCACCATGTCAACATAAATTAGTTAATTTTCTCATTAAATTACAAAGTTTTGCAAGTCATGCACTCGCAGACAAATTTTGAAGGCCTAAACGTATTTTTCAGGTACTTGAAAACCAAGGGAATTGAGTGTACCAAGGTTCACTGTGTATCTACAATTAAAATAAAATATCTCATGGAGATCTTTCTAATTATTTAAACCATTCATCAAACAGAGCTTGTATGAGGAAGTTACAGACAAAACAATGCACAGTAAAATTCTGGGTATCAGTTCACTCCTGAGGCCATAACTTCCTACTCATAAGTTGGATTGGGGAATAGGAGAAGTCCAAAGAAATATATTGAGCCATAGAATATAGTCATGGATTCAAAACATAAATTTTGTCACCTATAGATGCATAGGAAAGCATAAAAGACATATGCATCATCCAAGGCTAAAAATATAAATGGGCCTTAAACTTCAACACGCTGTATCTAGCAGCATGAAAGTCATATTAAGGTGAAAATTGGTGAGATTGTGAAAAATTTTGTCATGAAGAAAACCAATTGAGCTCGTATCAAAATCTTAAATAATTTTGAGTAGGGATTCAAGAACAAGGATGAATTTGCATCTGGTTGAAGGGTGTGTAAAAGGAGAAAATGGGCAATTTTTAAATGACCATAACTTTCTTCTCATAACTCGGAATTGAGAAAGAAAATAGTCATTGGAAAGGTATTGGAAAGAACAATCCAAATATGCACCCATAAATGTGAATTGTACAGTAAAATTCACAATATATCAGAAATAATAATTCGTGTGTATTTTAAAAGGAAGAATGGTGAATAGTATTTAAAGATTTGTTAAATTATTAGGCGAACAAATCCTGTTTCCTGCAAATTTTGAAAAGTTAAAAGAAAATAGATAAGAATAGGATCAACATAAATATCGGGGGTATGGAATATGCATAGAGGGCTTAAAACCATCAAGATGAAGTAAGAGAGTTTTATGTCAGCATGGGTAATGTAGGGACATAATCAAATGGTCATGGAGAAAAGAAGGAAGAAAGCATGAACTTGGTGGATACCATCAAGAGCCTTCAAAAAGATGTCCAAAGTTATAAGGATGATAATGAGAGGCTTATGAAACCCAAAGAGAAGTAATATGGCTTCAACATAAATTTTCTACAGAGCTTGGACATAATAGATAATAAAATGGATAAAGAGACAAAATCAAGCAAGTCAGGCAGACATAGGTCTCATGATAAAAGAAGAGAAAAAATAAGTGTTGATAGGAATCATCACCAGTCACCAAGGAATTCATCTAGAAAATAAAACAATATTTCAAGTCCATATCAAGTCAGGAAGCATAAGACGAGGTTTAGAGTTGATTAAATACAAGGAGCTATGAATAAGATCAAGCCTCCTACCTTTGATGGTGAGCATAAGAAAGATGAATATGCGGAGACCTGGATATTGGGAATGAGGAAGTACTTTTAGTTTCCAAATTAATCCTCATAGGAAGAAGGAAAAATTTCCATCTACCAACTTAAGGGAAAAGAATCAATGTGGTGGGACCAATTTGTGCAAGTGCAACACATTGATGAAAAGCAAATTACTTGGAGGGAATTTGTTGTATGAAAATGCCCCTATGGATAGGTGAATCCCCTCTTGGATCTTAGACCCCTATGAACAAGACAAAAAAGTGCTAACTTTGAAAATTGACTTTCCTTTAAACATAGCTAAACTAGTCAATAGAGAAGAGGAAGAAATTATGAATACCTTTTTATGAAGTTTGTCCTCGCTCAGTCCAAGTTGAACTTGATCTCCAAGTCCTTTAATGAGTCCTGCAATCCAATAAACAACAAAGACAAAGCATACTTTCTATTCTACCATGATTAGTTTAAATATAGATTTATCCAAAAGACAAGATCATGCAAATGTACACAATCTTGGAGGAAACATTCTTACAAAGTGTAGATGTAGGTGTAGCAGCCTCACCAAGCTATCCTTGTCCAACCCCTTGCTCAAACGATCCACAATCAAAATGACAATAATTTTCACTGATTATTCCCTCCTTTCACCATGAGAATGCCTCCTTATATAGGATTTGCGAGGCATAACCACCTTACATATTCTTGGGTTAAGTTAAGGATATGGCTCCATTATTTGTGGAGCTCCCCTTAGATCCGGCTTTGGATTTGGATTCGAGCCAAGCTAACTCAGATATTTCTCAGTTGTCCTTTAGAGATAAGGGGGATTTGTCCCCAAGATTTTCTCAACAGATCGACGCTCCCTCAAAGTGGGCCACAAAGCATTGCAACACTCCCTGCTAAGAGGGAAAGAAGCAATAACACTCCTTGTAAGTGAGCAGGGGAGTGATGATCTCCAAAAATACTTTTATGATGGTAATTTATCAAGGTAAAAGTTGGTACACTTTTCCAAGAGATATATTTTTATCTTCTAATGAACCTTAGAGAATATATCAAGTGTTCTTATGATTTCCTCCATGATGTGACATAGGCTAGACAACAATATGATTTTGTGACACTTGTGACACTTGCGACAATGACAATGAGACATCATCGAAGTGAGTAATTTTGACGTGTAACAGATTTCTCCCCAAAGTCTGAAGTCAGAAGACAGACACTAATCACTGAAGTACTTTGTAGACTGTCAAAGCAAGGGTATGGAGTCAGAGAACTTGGTAGAAGTTGAAAACAACCATCGGAAAAATGTCATGACATGTTTCAAACCCAAGGAATACATACCTATGCTTGATTGATAAAGGAGTTTCAAGGTATGGCCGCCATAAAATACACTACGAATCCATAATCATATTGACTGAAGGGTATAGCCACCAAAGATACAATGTGGATCTATACTTCCATGACATGAACTGACCCTAGCCACGATAATTACACACTGGATATACGAGATGACAAAACATATCCACAAACCAATACAAAGTGGATCTATGTGACAATATATATAACAATGTGCTCAAATGATCTCCTTTCACAGCCTGGGTAAAATAGATAACATAGTGACCACTCAACCCAGGGTATTCTTACCGATCCTGATGTGGTATGAATCTAACCATGTGAATGGATGTTTTGACATCGAACATGGTAGAAACCACTTGATTACCGATCATTCAGGAAACTGTTAACAAGTGTGAGGGAAATCACTATTGATGTTAATGATTCCCAAGGTACCCTAGTACAATCCAACGAATGTGAATAGATGATTTGAAGTCGAACATTCATGGAATTATCTGATCAGAGGTCAATGATGTAAACCTACTGTTGGAGGTGAAGAGGCCTGCCATTGAGGCATGCAGGTCCCATGGTACTAAATGGTTTCTAAGTCTAATTTCTGGAAGATGTGTTGAAGTTGACAAGAAAAGACTCGTTGAAGGAGGGCCTTGATGTATCCCCCATCAACGACATTAAACTGAAATAGAGATGTAATATGGTTAATCAAATGAGTATGGACTGACATGGGTAACGAAAATAGAAATCTGCGATGGTTGACTCTCGAGGCAGATACTTCCCTTTAACACCGAGGCACAAACAACAGAAACACGACATGGACCAAAACATGATGCAGTGGATACTATGAATTTTTTTGGGGTGATCCAAATGAGAAAAGAAACTTAGAGGATTAGTTCAGTATAGAGGTTCAACAGATTAAAATGTATGTATAGACAATGTGTCGTGTTCAAGGGAAACTACAAGAGTGACCTATGATGTTGCCAAAAATGGCTTGGCTTTCTTCCTTCAAAATTTTCCCCCATCCAGATAGATGAGTACATCTTTTTAATTTAACAAGCTTGAGGAGGGTAACACATGCTCGATATAACTCACCTTCGGTAAGTCCCTCTTCCTTTTTTTAACAAATTGGAAGAAGTAAGGGTTCGTTCCCATATGGTCCCTTCAATGTGTAGTTTAGCGAGTCAAGAGAAGGAAAACTCGATGGTTTTTCATGTTTAGAGAGTCTGAAAAGATCTTAAAGGTGACTCCAGGATTGTAATTTTTTGTAACTTTAGTCTCACAAGGCCAAAAAAGAGATAAACTACCACTCGAAAGACGCCCTTTCAAACCTTTTAATGAGTGTGAAATGAATCAAGATGACTCGACAATATTTTCATGTTTAGAGAGTCTGAAAAGAGCTTAAAGGAGACTCCAGGGGGTTCCTTTTTCATATATCCTTACGAGTCTGAAAAAGAGAAAAAAGTGTAATCAGTTACGTTCTCATGTTTTTTCGAGCGTGAGAAGGAACCAAGACCATGATCGTAAGTGCGACAAGGTTAAACAGAACAATACTACTTCAAAACCTGCAAGTGATGAAAGCCACACATTCCAAGGTATTAGTGACATATGTTGGCATAGGGGTAGACCTAGGGTTCAATGCTTCAATAACACACCAAAAAACCCCTAACTACAGGCCCATTTGGCAACACTTGCGAGGCAGGAAAAGTCTCACTCAAGGTAGAGGCAGGGGGGGTTACATGACTCAGGTGTATGTAACCAAGATGGGATACAGATCTGTGATTATAACACTTCACAAAGTACTTAGAAGATAACATGCATTAGTTTATCAAATTCATTCATATTGCAGAACAACCCTAAGGATAGATCGACGCAGTAACAATGACAAAATACACAATGCACTTAGCATCATAAGTTAGATCTAGCACATTCAACATAAATAAAGCACTAAGCATTCATAGATCTATCTATCATACATAACAATCAATGCACTAAGAATATCCACATCATAAACATCATAGCACAAAGAAAACCATCAACACATGATATACGTGGTTCACCCCAATGTGGGGTTACGTCCACCAACTTCTTCTTCTTCTCTATTAGTATTCAATACATTACAATCATCTAATCCTATGCACTAAGCCACAGAGCCAAGCTTCACACCAGACAAGTGATCTGTGCACTAAGCACCTGATCCACCTTCCCAAAATTAGGTCAAGGCACAAAGCCTTACATATATAGTCTGTTTCACAAAGAAACTCATAACCACTTGCACTTAGCCACTTAGACTCCACTCTCTAAGACTCTTTTTCACATAGCTAGTCACCCCCTTTCTACATTACATTATTACTTATTTATACTTTTACATTCCTTACAAAAATTCCTAATCATGGGTAAACCCATGGGCCGACATCCCATAATCCATTAAAAGAACCCTAATAAAAAAACCTTAATGAACCCCTTGTTGGGTCCACAAAACAAGTGACATACACAATCTCAGCTTTGCATGGGCGCTCTTTCCTTGATCACTGCATCGAAGTCCAAAACGTGGTCAAACCTGACCAAGATTTCCTCAAAACTTGGTTGAGAGCCAACAGGCCCCAAACAATCACTTGTGACTTGTCTTGAGTCACTTAGGTTTGGGCAACGCTGATTCAAAGGATTCAAGCTTCACTCGAGATGCTTCGACTTGTTGCTTCACTTGAGCCTCCTGCTCAATGAGTTCTTGGATCATCTTCTCTGTAACAGGCCCTTCCAGGCATTGTTCTACTGTTGCAACCACTTGGTCTAGTTGCAATACTTGTCCTTCAATATCTTCAAACACCTTGCAGGCTCCATCCTGCATAGGTTGTAGCTTCTATGCAACTTCAATTACCCTTCCCTGGATGGAAATAATCTGTTGCTGAACCATGCACTGTTCCTAAGATCTCTTCATTCTTTCTATCGTAGTGAGTAGCTTCATCTTCACATGTACTAAAAGTTCTTGCTGGTGTGCCTCCTGTTACTGCGCTTCCAGTTTCCTTAGATCTAGATCTTCTGTGAGGCGTTCATAATTCTGTGTACTTCTATCACTCAGTTGCTTGTATTCTGAGGCGAGGGCCCTAATCCTTCCAACTGTTCTCTTAGTGGATTCCTCCCTCTGATCGTGCACCTTATGAAAAGTTCTTAGCACTGATTGGGTCTCCAACTCCATTATTCTTGCTTGAAGCTACTAGATGGCCTTAGCGAGATTCACCACTTGAACCTCGACTGACTCATGTTCCTCCTGTGCCAAACTTGGCACAGAGAGAAGTGCTTTGCTCACTGATTATTTTACCACAGTCTACTTTGCGAGAAGTTGGTCCTTTTACCTCTGTATGTTCACTTTGTCTTCCTCGAGCATCGCCTGGAACTCATAATTCTCATTTTCATAAGAAGTTACACAGTACCGCGTAACTCATATTTTCTCTAATACCTCTTCTTTCTCTTGCTTCAAATATTTTGTGGCCTTCTCCTTTTATTCTTGGACTCTCTGAAGTCGAGCCTCTGTTGCATCTGCTAATCTTCTCAATTAGGCAAGCTCATCACCCAATTCTGTAGTCTCCGACGAGGAAGGCACAGTAGACACTGTGTAGGTCAATTGAATATCTTGATGTATCTCCTTCAGCTCCTACTCGAACATTACATACAGATCCTCCTGCTTTGCTCCATATCTCTGCAAGGTATCTTTAGATACATCCTCCATCGCTCCACAAACTATATCGATATCAAATTCTATGAGCGTGGCCTCCAAATGGGGCTTGTTGGTGTGAGTTTTCTTTCTTTCCAAAGGTTTTTGTGAAGAAACCTTCCTCTTTCGCGGTGTTTCTGTTTCATTAAGGGGGTCATTCGACAGTGTAGCTTCACCTTCTCCTTGATTTTCTCCTTCTTCCCCTTCTCCTTATCCATTTACTTTGTCTTCTCCTCCTCCTCCCGCGGGTAAGCCAAATCCACTTTCTTTCGAGGCATTGTCCTCCTCATCAGTATATATATTTTGAACTTTCTCCTTTTTCTTCTTCTTCTTCGCACTAGACTATCCTGCATGCTCGAACCGGGTGACCAAGGGAATTCCTATGATGTCAGCATCAGAGAGTTTGACATCAATGATAGGGGTCTGAAATTCTTCTGCCCATTCCTTTGTGATCTGCTCCATGTATTCATCTGTCAACTTGTAATAAGATTGAAACTCCTCCTTGATCTCATCTCTACGCATAGTTATATAAATAAAATGCAGATCTGTGCGGAACTTGGCTATCGGTCTATACTAGTGTAAGGTGCATGGTGTCATGCATGGGAACGACTCAATGGAAAACTTCAGTTGTTTATAGTACGCATGGAACACAATGTTTGACTTCCATTGCTTCGACATGTCGTTGGTGTACCACAAGGTTGAGAACCTCATGGCCAACGACTTCGACGGTTCAATCTCTGGGAAGGTGTCTCCTTCTAAAATTTTCCAAGAGACAAATGAAATCATTATGATTAGAGAGCTAAAGTGGAATTCATATCCCTAATCCTGAGATTTGTGACAGTATTTATTGAGCTCGTTGATGAGGCAACTCGCCCAATTCATCTGCATTCCCTCCACGCATTTTCCTGCGTGGTCCACCATAAACCCAGTGACCTGTGTGGGGCGATTCTTTCTTACAAGATTTCTAGATATGAGTTGACAAGTGACACGCACTGTGCCGTCCTTGATAGAGGATACCTTGTAGCCTCGCTTTCCCTTCTTGACTTTGTTGTATCCCTCCTTGATGCACTGTGCCAGGGAGCGATCTGACGTCTTCCTTGGGTAAAACTGCTGAGGGTCAAGTCCCTGCATGCTCAATCTTTTAATATGGTGGATCAACATTGAATATAGAGTAATCCTCCTGTCGAGCCACATGTATCCGCTATGGTAGCATGGAATGAGGATTTTAACGTAAGCGTTAACCTCCTGGTGTTGACCAAAATGAGGATCTTCATCACATTCAGTATCGTGGACTATGCGAGCTCCTTAATCCAAGGCTGAGAGCCCAGGAAAGGCTTCTTCCCAGTGGTCTTTGTCAAATATCTGTGAGGCATGAGCATCATGTAGTTCTTTCTGTCTCCAAGGTTGAAGTCATTGTTCTTCAACAGTGGGATATTTCTCAACTGACTCCCAACTATGCGTATTCCTTTCGGGATGTATGTGGTGATCAAAGTGTACTCGAAGTAACAATGAAAAAATACACATCACACTTAGCATCATAATTTAGATCTAGCACATTCAACATAAATAAATCACTAGGCATTCATAGATCTATCTATCATACATAACAAGCAATTCACTAAGAAGATCCATAGCATAAACATCATAGCACAAAGAAAACCATCAACACATGATATACGTGGTTCACCCCAGTGTGGGGCTACATCCACCAACTTCTTATTCTTCTCTATTAGTCTTAAATCTATTACATTCATCTGCTCCTGTGCACTAAGCCGCAAATATAAGCTTCGCACCAGACAGGTGATCTGTGCACTAAGCAATAGATCCACCTTCCCAAAATCAGGTCAAGGCATAGAACCAACTCCTCTATCAAGCACAAAGCCTTACATATACATTCTGTTGCACAAATAAACTCAGAACCACTTGCACTTATCTACTTAGATTCCTCTCTCTAAACTTCTTTTGCTCATAGCTAGTCACCCCCTTTCTACATTACATTCTTACTTATTTATACTTTTACATTCCTTAAAAAAGGCCCAATTATGGGTAAACCCATGGGCCAACATCCCATAACCCATTACAAAAAACCTAATATAAAAAACCTAATGAACCCCTTGCTGGGTCCACAAAACAAGTGAGATCCGCAATCTCAGCTTCGCTTGGGCGCTCCTTCATCGATCACTGCTTTGAAGTCCAAAAAGTGGCCAAACCTGACCAAGATTTCCTCAAAACTTGGTCAAGGGCCAACATCTCCAAAATGATTTTAAAACCCAAACTAAACTATATGTTAGCAAAAAATGAAGTATATATCAATGAAATAGGGTTAAAAAATGTTTTTACCATTTCATTTGCGCCAAAATCTTCTAGCAGTGGGAAATTCGATTTTGGAGAGCGATTTTGAGGTTGTTGGCATTAGATATACAGTCAACCTTTTTCACTTTTTTTTGGATCAAGTTGGTCTTTAACTCTTTCCAATCATTTTGTATGGTTTAAAATTTGATTTTAGGTAGTTTTTTGTTTGATCTTGGGCACCCTAGGAAGCCCTAGGTGATGAACAAGATCGATGCTCCCTCAAAGGGATGAAGGGAGCATTGACCATGTTTTTGGTGCCCTGGTATGCACTATAGGGGAGCACTGGCTCTCTGTGTATGCATTTAAGGGAGTGTCGACACATAATGAAAAAAACAAATTGATATTTAAGCTAAAAATACCCAAAAATTTGCTAGGATGAGATGATTAATGGATTGTAATTGAATGTTCTTGCAGTTTGCATTGATAAAAGACATGATTGAGTGGAAGGAGAATGAGCATGAGCTTGAAAACATAGTCTCATTGCAAAACCCCCAAATGAGGGCCGCTTTGAGGAATTGTGGCCTCCTCAAGTACTTTAAACTACAAAAGATGAAAAAGGAAGCCCTTTTACTTGAGTATATGATTGGGTTATGGAATGACGTCAAACAGGCATTCTACACTGGACTAAAAATGCTCAAAAGTGAGCTATAGGAAATATACTCTTTGAACGACCTCTCGAAGAGAGGGGTTCCTATCATTTTATCCTAACAACGAGTAGTTCCAGTGCCTTTCAAAGTGTACATGGAAAATCATTGTATTGAGGGGTCGTGATTGGTTGGAGGTCGAATCGTGATCAAAGAGGATAGAGATTTTCCTCTTCGATCCATATTGTTTTCCATAAAAAATTTGGAAGGTAGAACCAATGCGCATTTGGCTTGAAGATCCCAAATGGCTTATGCTCTACAATGCGTGGAGCCAAGGTTGTTCAACTGGGGTGAAACTTTCCTTCACAATGTGAAGAACCAAATTAAAAAATGCAAGACGGGGAAACATAAACAATTTGGGTATGGTTCCTTTTTGGTTTCATTCTTCTTAGAGAGAATCCCACATATGAAACCACATATTGCACTAGTGGCACAAC
>SNQJ01S0016725.1:76328-88885 GCA_010110895.2 Picea sitchensis
TTTAAAGGCTACACAAGATAGGAAGAAAAGTTATGCAGATAAGGGAAAAACTCACAAAGAGTTTAAAGTGGGTGACCATGTGTTCTTGAAAGTGAAGGCCAAGAGGAGTTCCTTGAAGTTTTGGAATTGTTCAAAGTTGGAAGTTAGATATTGTGGACCATTTTATATCCTATAAATGATTGGTCATGTTGCATACATGCTTTCACTACCTGCATCCACGTGCATTCATATTTTATTCCATGTATCTTTGCTTAAAAAGTATCTACCTAATGCTAATCATGAATTGATTGGAATGTGATTCAAGTGGAACAAGAGGGAGACTTACGAGTATATCTAATGTGCATATTCGATTAGAATGTTAAGAATCTTTGAAATCAAGCCGTAGGGCTAGTAAAGGTCCAATGGAACTGGTGTCGTCCTAAGGATGCAACTTGGGAGAATGAAGATGCTATACGGGTAGAGTACCTACATCTTTTTGAAGAATTTTGAAGCTTTTATTGTACATGTGTATATAATTCACTAAGGAAAACTCATAAATAAGGGGGACATGAATGTAATACCCCTAGGATGAACCCCAGTTGTAATGTACATATAGGCTAGTGAGCCATTATACTTTGGGCCATAATTCCTTGCGTATATGTTTTGGGGCCAAAGTTCCTCTATGATTAGGCCAAAGATCCAGGATGCTAAAAGGAAAACAAGCCTAACATTGTAAATGTAATCATGCACGATGATATTAATAAAATATATCATTGTTGTAGACCAACCAGAAAAAAAGAGACTGGGGGGGGGAATCCACTAGAAAGTGAAAGGGGGATAAGAGTCTAGGAAAGGAGGCTTAAGCTAAGGAAATATTATAATAATATTTCCTAAAGTCAAAGTCATGGGATATGATTTTTATCCTAAGTTCCTAAGAGTAAGGAATGAGTCACCAAGTGGAGCTCATGTAGTTCCTAGCTTGACAAGTGTCAAATTAAGAGCATGCAAATATATTGTTGAGAAATTAGAGTAATTATCAATCTTTCCCATTAGTTGTTATCATCATTCTCTCATGTTCACTCTGTCATCTACCTTCCATACCTATACTTTGGAGTTGTTTTGAGGATTAACATGAATAAGTGAGATGAAGAGGTGAGTTTCCAGGCCCGTTTGTTGTTAAAGAGGTAGATTGTCAGGCCCGTGAGCTGTAAAGAGGAGGGTGGATAGGCCCGTAATAATTTCTCTTCAGGTGATATAATTGTCAGGAATTTATTTCCCAAGGTGCGAAGATGCAACTACAAGAATCTAAGATTTCCTATTCGGCCTATTTTTGAATCTTCAAAAGGGAAGTGTGGCAGTTGAAGGAGTTTTAAGCAAAGAAGGGGCACACTTCCTAGGGTGAGAAAAGCACGAGGGGAATGAGGGACTGTAGGTTGTCTGCTTGAGTTGGCACCTGAGTCTTTGTAATTTTGGCTATTGGCATACCTTATCCTGGCTTAGGAGTCCTTTTCCCTGGTGGAGTTTTAACCCTAGCTCGGGGGTGAACTATTGCTGAGAGTTTATGACTAGTAGAGTCTATGGATGGGAGAAATTTATGAGTTCTACATGCAGTTGGTTATTATTCACAAAATATAATATAAGTGTCTTATTTGTATTTATTCAATTAATGTGTTTGTAATTATCTATTTCCTGTGATGGATTTTTCTTGTATTATTTGCATGTTTATATTTGTTACGGGCTGTATAATTTTATGTAGAGAAAGTTGTATTTACATTAATGATATCAGAGTTGGTAATTTTTTGGGGAATTTCCTAGCTTGGGGTTGGGAATGGTACTATGTAGTATTAGATAAAATGTTTTTTTTTCATTTTCTGGTAATGGGACTGAGCTAGGAGGCTGGGTACATTACATGCATGTTGTAAAGACTATAAATAAGGTACATTGTAATTGTATTAAGTTTATATTCATGAGAATTGTTGTTGGTCATGTAGATGTAAGTCAAATTGGCTGATAGGTTGTTCATGCCTAAAGCAAGAGAGTATGATGATGATTTTGTCTTAGGTGTAGACCAAGGTTAGTTATGTAACTCTTCATTCTGAATGAATATGACAACAAGAAAGAAAGACTCTCAAGGAATATTGGTTTTCCCATTTGGGTTTCCAAGGTAAAATCTCGGTTTACTATGTTTGTAATTTATTTTATTTTTTAAATATGTCTTCTCTTTCCTACTTGGTATAGTGTGGATGTTTATCTCCTAATAGTTACAAACCAGGAGGATGATTTAACCTCAAATTAGCCTATTTCCTCATTGTTGAACAACAAGAACAACCTCAACAAGAAATATGGGAAAGAATATGGAAGAAAAACTTATGGCCAAAGGTCTATTTCTTGTTAGGAAATTAGAAACACTTCCACTCTAAACCTAGAAGAAGAGAGGAAGAAAGATTTATTTCAACAAGAAAGTGAATGACAAAGCAAACACAAAGTACACAAATATTTTACCTTGGAAAAAAAAACTATGAAAACCATCATTCCTTGACCATTCTGCTCTCTTGTTGTCTTATTCATTCAGAATAAAAGGTTACATGTCTAACCTTGGTCCACACCTAAGACACAATCGACATAATACCTTCTTGCTTTACACAAGAAAAACCATGTAGCAAATTCAACTTACATATGTATGACCAACAACCTCTATGGTTATTGACTAGTGATTAGTCGTTCATCATCTTCTACAACATTACAACACACCTTCTTTACATGATTTAAAGTAGGAAAAAAAATGAATAAAAGGTGCCCAAATTTTTTTAAAGGTCCATGGATATCATTGGCTACAAACCCTGCAAATCTCAGGACTATGTTACAGTCAACTACAAAGTCAGATTACTAGTTGACTACCGGTCAACCTTCATTTGGTCTTTAGTTCATTTCCACACCCCACCTATCAACCTCTTGTAGGTTGACCTCTTTGACTTTTTTTTGATGTATTCAACTTCGAATTTACTTGATTGTACCACCTCAACACTCTAATTGATATCTATTTCTTAGAATTCATCTTTACTCGGTTGAACCACCTCAACCTTCGAATTGCTATTGATTCCTTCGACTTCGATTGTCAATCGATCCACCTTGAATAGATTTTCACTATAAAGAATATAACAACCCAACATTCTCCCAATTGTTTTTTTCTTTGTTGAAACTGGGAGACCTCTAAACTCTCATTCACAGACCTAGGGAAACAATTCCCATTGTCTCTCTGCACCAAGAGAACTTCACAACACTCATAGACTTGGTCAAAGTGTCTATTATGTTTTCTAACGTGTCTACTTTCTCCAACATCACCTTGTTTCTTTCCACCATGTCTCTGACGAAATGGTATTGTACAAATTTTTTCTTAGTCTTACAATGATAAGCCAAGTTGTTTGCCATAAATATTTTTCTTTGAATGTTGCAACTTATCTTCATAGCTCTCTTCCCAAACCCGATTCATGAACACATCGTTTGCATCCATACTAATTATTTTCTTCTATGAGTGGATGCCATGTATTAATCTTCTGTTGTTGACAAGGCTACAACCATCTGTCGCTAATGCATCTAGTTGATTGCTCCACTGAATATTTTTAACACATATCCATTGGTCGACCTTCGTTGATCCAGATCTCTAGCCAAGTTGGTGTTGACAAAGCCATGTACATTTAATTCACTGTTACCTCTAGGTTTTCCTTGGTACAATATAACATAATCTTTTGTGCCACACAAATAGGTTAATATTCTCTTGATAGTTTTCCAGTGCTCCTTGTTAAATTTAGAGTTTCTATTAAGTTATTTTCAATTTACAAGACAATAATAGCATAAAAAGGATTTCCTAGGAAACCCTCATGGGGGGAGAAAACCCAACAATAAATTCCTCAATAATAGATTTCCAATACAATGCCAAGACTAAAGACAAAAACACTAGAGAATATCCAAGACTGAGCAATGTGCCTCTCTCTCCTTCTTCTTGCAACTGCAACTATCTTCAAAAATTGCACACTATATGAGAGACTTGAGTGAGTGAGTAAATGAAGCACCTTCCTCTCTTATTTATACTAGCTGAGGGGCACTAGGTTTATGTCTCTTCACCAAGCAGGGTCGACTTCTTAAGCTAGTGTTTAAAACCACTTTAATTATCCCTAGGGGATGACTTCTCAAATACCACCATATGAATATGGTTTGACCAATCCACAAAGGGGGATTTGGTCATACATAAGTCTCAGCATGATAAATCCACAAAAGGGGATTGATATGTATAATAATAACTCAATTATAAGTAGAATATTCTTCATAGTTACAATATTTCAACACTCCCCATTAACAAGAAGGTTATTGTATATAAATAACTCAATACAACATCATCAGAAGAGAGAGAGAGAGAGGGAAACAACATCATCAACATCTGGAACATTCACTTTCATATCTACAAATCATCGATTTTTTTTCTCATCATCAATAACATCATTTTTCACAGAATGGAGCTGGAGTAGAATCATCATCATCATCATCTGCATCAACATCGGTTAGCATAAAATCTATAACAACAACATAAACATCACTAGGTTGATACAACATCATCAACAACACGAGGCTGGTACAACATCATCAACAATAGCACAAGGTTGATACAACATCATTAACAAAAAAATGAGGTTGATACAACATCAACAACAACACGAGGTTGGATCAACAACATGATCAACATGAGGATGAGATAACAACAACATCATCATAGGGAAACATGATGAGACAGTGTAACAACAATATTTTGTGGTACTCTGACAGACCATCCTTACTGGACCTTAGGGATATTCCCAGAAATCATAAGATTCCCTAGGATATAAAATCATAACAGAGCTACCACATGGTACTCTGACAAACCATCCTTATCGGACCTTTGAGATCTGCCTAGGAATCATAAAGATTCCCTAGGATATAAAATCCTAACAGAGCTACCACTATTGACCGCAACTGGCATATACATGCAAAGGTACTCTCACAGACTGTCCTTACTGGACCTTCGGGACCTGTCCAGGGATGATCAGTCCCCTAGGATATAAAATCTTAACTGAGCTACCCAATTTTGGTCAAGATACCATAGTATCATCAACATCACTCCCCCTTTTGAGGGAGGTCCTTTCGAACTATACCAAGCTTGTCTCGAAAGTAATCAAACTTTACACGAGATAGAGGCTTGGTGATACCATATTTCTATGTTCTTCGAATTATCATGGAACATAGGGTTCTATGTCATCTTTATGAAACTATGTTTATCACATAGAATCACAGTGGCTTCCATCTCCAGATCAAATAGGTCTGTCAACAACTTCCGAAGCCATATGGCTTCACAACTAGAGAAACATGTAGCAATGTATTATGCTTTTGTTGGACTGAGAGTAATACTGGATTGCTTCCTACTCTGCCATGAATTCATGGATGGTCCCATACTAAAACAACATCTTGAATTTGTTTTCTATCAGAGACACTTCCAGCTGTTGGGCCCTTCGTTTTGATGAATAGAAGTTGCACATGTCATATTGCAGCTTCATTTTGGAGAACATATGTTGTGCAAGCTGCTGAGGAGATGGACAACAAACTAAGGAAATAAACAAAAAGTGGTTGGAAAGATGACGCAACATCAATTTTGAGGAAATAATTTCAAACAAGATCAATAAGAAGAAAGAACTCTCAGGTTCTCAACCAACAAACCTAAATATCGGATTATATATATGAGACTGATATGGTTGTAAAAGGGTTGTTGGGATGGAGTGTTGTTGCTATTGTTTCTAGGGTTGTTGGTCTGGGATTGGTAGTGTTATTGTTGTTTTTAGTATTTATGTTGTGATAAGAGTCACTGTTGTAATTTTTACAGGAATTCCCCCCTACGGACAAGTGGATTTCCTCTTAGATACTAGACCCCTATGACCAAGACAAAAAAGTGCTAACTTTGGGTACTGATATTCCTGTAGAAGAAATTAAACTAATCAAATAACAAATTGAAGAAGGTGTGAGTACATTTTATGAAGTTCGTCCTCGCTCGATCTGAGTTGATCTTGATCTCCAAGTCTTAAACAAACCCTCCAATCCAATGAACAACAAAGAAAAAACATATTTCCTATTCTACATTGATTAGATTCACACTAGATCTATCCAAAAGGAACAAGTCCATGAGAAATACACATAAACTTGAAGGAAAGAGGTCCAACCACCTAATATATTCTTCAGATAAGTTTAGGATTCTTCTCCTTTAGTTGTGGATCTTCCCTAAGATCGAGCCTTGACCTTAGATCCGAATCCAACCAACTCCAGATATGAAGCGATTCTTCCCTGATTTCTCTCAACAATCCAAAAATTTGGACAAAAAAGGTTAGCTCTCCCTCAGAATGGGGTAGAGAGCATTGGAACTCTCCCCCAAAAGAGGTCACAGAGCATTGGAACTCCTTGAAAGTGTATAGGGGAGCACTGTCTTCCAAAATTGTTTTTTGAGTGGCTCTTTCCATGGAAAAATACTTGTACTCTTTGTCAAATGACTTCTCCTCTTCAAAACTAGTCTTTTGAGGTGTCTTGCAAGTGTTCTTAATAATTTTGTCTGAGACACGACATAGGAAAGATGACAGTATGATATTTGTGACACTTGTGGGTGAAATGCAACACTTGTGACATTGGTAATGATGACACTAGATTCATCTTACACACTGAATTTTTGCATTTTTCCTGAGTTTTTTTTTTTTTTTTTTTTTTTTTTTTNTCCTCTTCAAAACTAGTCTTTTGAGGTGTCTTGCAAGTGTTCTTAATAATTTTGTCTGAGACACGACATAGGAAAGATGACAGTATGATATTTGTGACACTTGTGGGTGAAATGCAACACTTGTGACATTGGTAATGATGACATTAGATTCATCTTACACACTGAATTTTTGCATTTTTCCTGAGTTTTTTTTTTTTTATTTCTGGGTAAACTTTTGAGTTTTGAGGGCCAACGCTTCCCTGCCTTTACCACCAGGGAGTTGGAACTCCCTAGAAGGATCTCACAGAGAATTACAATGCTATGGTACCCTTGACACTAGGGCGCTACCCATTTTTCTGCAAAAATATTCTTGGGAGTAGTTTTTCTCAGTCTTCTTTTTACTGGTTCATCTGCTCAGGGTTTATGTTACTTTAGTGTGTCCTTGTTTAGCCTCCAATTATTTGATTTCTAAGGATTAATTATGTTTTGTTTGGATTTTTGACATATATTTTCCTTTCTTTGAGTCATTCCTCTTCCCTGAGATTTGGAGTCGATCTACTACTTTCTCACTTATCTGATTGACCAAAATTTGTTGTAAGGAAATTCAAAGATCTTTTCACTATTTCATTTTGATCTTTAAGGTATTTTATCCAAGAATTTCCTCCTATTTGTATTTGGTTTTATTTTGTCTTTTTTGATCACAACGAGGGTGTGTTTTTGTTTATGTGAAGTTTGCTTCCGGGTTGCTTAAATCTCACATATCTTGAAGTTTGATTAACATAGGAAGCTTTACATCAAATTGATTATCAGTCACATATAAACATTTTAGCATTGTATCAGATTTTTGATTGAGGACTATTGCATGAGGTCATTTCATCTTAGTGTTTGAAAGTGAAAGGAAAATCCTTCTCCTTCCCTTAAATAGACATTCATTTAAAGAAAAGACTGCTTATCATTTCTTATGCATGTTTTGGGAACTGAGTCATTCTATCATCAGTTTTCACTCTCATACACCTCTGAGTAAACAACAGCCTTAAAATCAAGTGCTTAACTAAAATTCATCAAACATTTTTACATTTTTTATTATAAAACCTACATTAGCTTAAGGTGTAGGGATTTGGAATAGGTTGAAAGGATAACTTTCCAAAGATTTCAAACAAACATTAGCATATTGCGATAGGGAGAGAAAATCCAATTGTCGTATAGGCTTTCTGGGATCCCCCTCTCACACAAGGGTTACGCACGAGGTCACGTTCGGGAGAGTTATGGAGATTATCCCTTCATGGTCCAACCATTCGTAGTATTCATATCGCATATTGGGGTTTCTTCTTGAGGTTCAACTATATTCATTTGGTCTTGGTGATTCATGAATTCCGAATCCATTTGAGGTCCTCTGGAGTTCTACTGGTCCATTTTTCCTCAGTTCTCTCGAAGGATTTTGGGCTTGTTATCCTGCCCATACATTCAGACTGGACCATTGATTGTACCTACCCAAGGGTTGACTATGCATTTCTTACCTTAGTAGCCATAATATTCAGGGTCTTACATGAGGTGACGGTGAAGGGAAGTCTCACTGTACTTAGAAAAAACGTTGGTCAAACTCACTCGGGCTCCTTGGAGGGTAAATCCACATTTACTACGTGGAAGCTTGCACCAAGGTGTAAGTCCGTTAAGCAGGTCATCAACATAATTGATCCACCCGCTCTATCCCCACCCCTTCTTGTATTGATCTCGCAACATTGGATTTCATCACCAACTAGTGGTTTCATTGTGGGAAGGTTTGTTTGATTTTTTTCTTCTCATATTCATAGCGTGTGTTGTTTGTGTTACTTAGTGGACCTTAGGTCGAGTAAGTGTTAATGGAATCAACTCCTGAGAGTGCCAATGGAGGAACCCCTTCTCCCAGGGAACCTTTCACCTTTCCTTATTTTGGAAACATTGGTCCTCCATACATTGCCACACTGAGTCTTCTGGGACTCACCATCAGATTACCAGTTTGGTTGTTCCCCACTCCGATGATCTCGAATCTTTCCAATACTTCAGATGTTAGTACACCACCCACACATCAACCTTATGTCAAATTTTCGCCTTCTTCACCCATTAAGTCTCCTTCCTTTCCTCCTTCTTCGCCTAGTGAAAGCTCTAAAGAAAGTAGCCAGGATGATCAGAAGAAGAAGAAATGAAAAGAGAAGAAGAAGAAGAACCTGAAAAGGGCCAAGCCTCCAACTACGTCAGATGTTGGATCCAAGAAAAAAACTATTGTTAATAGTACTGGGAGTGTTGATGAGTTCAACAAGATTAAAATCAAGAATCTGAAACCCAAATTCCCTTACAGTCTTTGTAATGATGACGACTTTCTGAGGGATTGCCCTGGTCTTCCCAAGGTATTAGAAATGTGGTCCTCCGCATCATCAGCCTCTGCTAGACATGTTGGTGATGCCCCATCAACTAGTGATGCTAAGGTTGGAAATAAGAGGACAACTATCAAATTTCCTTGTATGTTATGCGAAGGTGATCATTATTCTCACCTTTGTCCTCATATTGACAAGGCTTCTTCTCTTTTGAAAAAGATTCAACTTTCAATCGATTATCGTAAGATTTCTCCTAACCCATCGTTAGTTGATGGACTGGTCAATCCATTTCCATCTCCGGTCAATCTAGTTGATCAGGTGCTCAATCTAGTTTCATCCTCGGTTGAACCACTAACCAAACAGTCGATCTATTTCCACATGTCAACCCCATTCTTCCCTTGGAGAATGAAACCCAAGTGGTCAATTTGATGAAACCAACGAATGTGAATGGATGAGCTGAAGTAAAAAATCCGTGGAATCATACGATCAGAGGTCAATGATGTAAACCCATTGTCGGACGCAAGGAGGCCTGCCATTGAGGCATGTAGGTCCAAAGGTACTCACTGGTTTCTAAGTCTAGTTCCCAGATAATGTGTTGAAGTCGACATGAATAGACTTGTCGAAGGAGGGCCTTGATGCATCAAACCTATGATGTCATAAGGGAGATATCATTGAAGCATCATCATTCTATGTGTGGATTATTTGAGCAAGGGTATGGACAAAGAGATCTTGGTGAAGTTGTTGCACCTACATCTATGGTTGTAATCATTTCACTTTGTTTTCATTAATATAAATTTATGCTTGGCTTGTTTCCTTTAAATTTTGTGTACATTTCACGAACTTGTTTCTTTTATAGATCCATTATGAAGCTAATCATGGTAGAGTAGGAAGTATGTTTCATTTTTTTTGCTCATTGTATTGTAGGACCTTCTGAAGAACTTGGAGATCAAGATCAACCTGGATCGAGAAAGGACAAACGTCGGTAAAAGGTATTTACCCTTCTTCCTTCTTCTTCTTTGAATAGTTTAGCTGCATGAAAAGGAATTTCAGTGTCCACAATAGCACTTTTCTGTCTTGGTATTAGGAGTCTAGAGCCCAAGAGAGAATCCACTTGCCCGCAGGGGGATTTATCTGTAATAGAAATTGGTGAATCCTACTCTCCCTCTAGAGAGTAAACCCAATTCTGCCCACATTTTTCTCGTTGATAGAATCTACTGTGTTGAGGGGCATTCTTATTTCTTCCGGAAACCCCCTCCAAGTAATGGGGCCATCCTTTTTGATTGGGGTGTGCTAAATGGACCTCATCTTCCCTCTCATATTCCCTTCAATATTACAGTACATGTTTATGGTCAAGACATTCCTCATGCACTGATAGATGAAGGTTCATCCGTTAGTATTTTGTCCTCTATTTCTTGGGAAGCTTTGGGTTATCCTTGGCTTGTGCTGGTTACCCAGACACTGTTCTCTTTTAACAAAAGAGCCAGTCACCCTTCAGGGATCCTTCCTAAGTTTCCCGTAACTCTGGGAGGGAAAACTATCTTTATTGATGTTATGGTAGTCCATGACCCCTTGTATTTCGATTTAATCCTCAGGAAAGATTATGTCTATTCCATCAAAGCTATTGTGTCCACTCTCTTTCGTGTGATATATTTCCCGCACGATGGAAGAATGGTGACTATTGATCAAATTTCATGCATTGGTCCTGACTTTCCCATCAACCCAATGACCTCCCTAAATGGTTCTTATATGCAATCGGTTTCACCCCTGCCACAGGTCAATTATGTGGTGTTGTATCCCATGACTTCAACTTTTGATGACTTATATTTGGTAGTAGACATGGTGATCTCTTTGATGGGGCTATTGGATCCTGATCTCCTTACCCCTGTCGCGACCCTCAACATGTGTTCCTTCCAGAGAATTCTTCTTCCATCCAATGAAGATCTCTTGGAAGACATGACTGAGTTTTGTCCCTCGACATGATGTCCTTCCAGAGCGTTATCCTCTTAGAAGCCATGATCAAGAAGATTCTATGAGCATAGTTTTCCTCTCTGTGGAAAGATGGTTAAAAAATGAAACAGAATCCACAAGCATAGTTTTCCTCTCTGTGGAAAGCTCGTTAAAAAATGAAACAAAATCCACCAGCATAGTTCTCTTCTCTGTGGCAAGCTCATTAAAAAATGAAATAGAGGCTATGAGCATAGTTTTTTCTCTCTGTAGCAAGCTCGTTAAAAAATGAAACATAGATCTGGGGATTAAACCTAGAGCCTTGAGCATAGTTCTTTTCCTATGTCAAGATCGTTAAAAAATGAAATAGTCACCTGTCCCATCAGTTTGAGTCTTTCGCTAGATCTCATAGATGTTGAGTCAAGTCTTTCGTTAGGTCTCATATTTGAACCTTCATTACATCCACCCTTATCCGTTTTCTCCATCTAGTACAAAAATTGGTGACAACCTCAAAGTCGGTGAATGAATTAAAGCTTAGGGGGCATGTCTCTAGCCTTTGATGATCATTCTGGAGTTAAGCCACTAGATTTCAAGTTGGGGGTAGAATACCGAGCTTAATCTTTTTTATTTATCACGCTCGTAAAAACATGAGAACGTAACCGAGAAACCTTTTATCTCTTTTTCAAGCTTGCATGGATATACAAAAAGGAATCCCCTGGAGTCTTCTTTAAGCTCTTTTCGGACTCTCTAAACATGAAAAGATTTTCGAGTAATATTGCTTCCTTTCATACTCGTTAAAAGGTTTGAAAGGGTTTCTTTCGAGTGGTAGTTTATCTCTTTTTCGGCCTCGTGAGAAGGAAAACCCTAGAGTTGTCTTTAAGTTCTTTTTAGACTCTCTAAACATGAAAAATCACCGAGTTTACCTTCTCTGGACTTTTTAAAAAAATCATACATTGAAGGGCCTATATGGGACTGAACCCTTACTTCTTCCAGTTCATTAAAAAAAGGAAGAGGGACTTACCAAAGGTGAGTTATATTGAGCATGTGTTACCCTCCTCGAGCTCGTTAAATCAAAAAGAGGTACTCATCTATCTGGATGGGGGAGAAATTGAAGGATGCAAGCCAAGCAGTTTTTGAGAACATTACCAATAACTCTTACGGTCGCCCTTGAACATGACACTTTGTCTTTGCACACATAAATCCATTGAACCTATGCACTGAACCAATCCTCTGAGTTTTCTTACTCCTTTGGGTCACCCGACGAAAGTCACAATGTCCACTACATCATCATGTTTTGGTCCATGTCATGTTTCTACTATTGTGCCTCAGTGTTCAAGGGAAGTATCTATCTCGAGAGACAACCATAAAAAATATCTTGTTTCAATACCTATTTCAGTCCATGTTCATTTGATCTACCAATTTACATCTATGTGTCAGTTTCATGTCATTGATGGGGGATACATCAAGGCCCTCCTTCGACGAGTCTATTTCTATCGACTTCAACACATTATCCAGGAACTAGA
>SNQJ01S0016726.1:0-11864 GCA_010110895.2 Picea sitchensis
CCTATAACATTGTTGCACCTCCTCTATTGTAATAGAATACAAAATGCTTGTGCTTCTGAGGCTGGTGCATGCATTCACCCTCTAACTTTCCCCTTTGCTTTCCTCCTATAACATTGTTTCACCTCCTCTGTTGTAATAGAATATTGGTGCACCTCTACCACTGAAGATGAACACTCTCGGAGCAAGACAGTAAGATAAATTAACAAGTTCTACATAAATCTGGGTGCCTATAAATCTGGCATGACATGTAGATACCATCATCCTAAGGAAAGGATCAAGCCCACAACAGATTGTGTCTTCAATCCTTTCAGCCCACCCCTATGACCTGTAATATTTTTGCTTCTGTGGAGTGCATGTTTGTATGTACTTTGAATTTGTTCTAATATGTGATTCATACAACCACTTTCTTTTCAATGTTTTACTTGCATATCACATTTATGGTTACACCAAACCATGAAAAGAACATTTATGCTAAGTATGCAATTATTAATGATGCATAATTCCTTTGATGAGAAAGCATAACTTGTTGAAATTTAATTCATGATATACAAATCTATAACACATCCTATCATGTGCTATAGGAACCTAGCATGAACTGTAGACTACCATACACTGATCTTCATCTGGTATAGCAAGTGCAGTCTGGGTCTCTAAATAGAAATAATATTGAGAACCCATCCTGACCTGTTGAGATCACCATCTTAGTAAGGTAAATTTCTAAGAATATATTTTCGCATAATTATCAAGAACCTACACTTGGCATCCCAATGTAAATCTTAACATTTGGATATTAGGTTTTTAACCAAAGTCACTACAGTAGCAAGGCACATTAAAAACCACTTAAATGATCTTAGATTTGAAATTGGAAAAGTCACCTCAGTAGATTCAATTCTACAATCTGCTTCTGACATTCCTTTTGCAAAATCCCCTACTGGCATAGGAGAGAACCATTCAGGAACTTGAAAATAACTTTCTTTTGCTACTTCATCTTCCACAGATAGTATGGGAGGGCCTAACTTTTCACAATTATAGTGTACCTTCACTTTATCAATTGCTCTTCTAGCATCATGCCAAGTATTTGCCACCTAACCAAATGCAACCAAAAAAGTTAAAATAAAGAAAACAAACATAAATAAAGTATTGCAGAAACCAATTACAAAGACTCTAAAAGATGAGAATTGATGAACAAAGTTACAAACTGTAGGTGAAAATTTGTGGTACCTACTGCTAGAACAAGATCATAAAACTAATATTCTTATCTTGCATATACAAGTTGAAGTAATATTCACAATTGCACAAGTCCTTATAGGATGGTAATTACCATGAGACCTAATGGTTGGAAAACACATTCCACAGTAATATATTATTCGAGGAGGCTTTATGTATTGCCAAAGAATGCTTCAACCACATTTGTCCTTCTTTTGGGATGCCACTTGTTGGTATACAACTTCTGAAGCAGGTTGAAGAAGAAGTTAATCAACATGCTTTAGATATTGAGGATCTTCTTCAATTGGGATGCAAACTTGGGTTACAAACATTTCTGTAGGTGAGCACAGCTGGAATCATCAGAATATGTTAAGGATGATACTCTGAAAAATATGTTGCAGAGTTTGGGTCGTGGTTTCTGCTATTCATGGCCCGAGACTACATTATATTTGTATTCTTGAATCAAATTTGGGTCAACAATTTGAGGCATGCATCTATGTAGAAAATGTTCCTAAAGGCCCGTGGCACCAACAGCTGCTCAAGTACATTGTCTGCAGTTTTTTTTATATATGAACTTGTATCTGGTGGCAATGCAAAGAAAACCGTGGGCCTTTTGCAAACAGTGATTAAGATATTCCTGTGAATGACATGAGGAAATTGAATAACAATTAATATTTTCTTAGTCGTAGCATGCCATCTTAGTTTTCCTACAAAGTTGATTTGTATTAATTAAGTGCTTCCACAGAAGATATTGAAAGATCTTGTTCGAAAATCAATTAATGAAATAGATATTTCGCAGTGATTTGCCTTCACTGCAAAAGTGTTGTAGATGAAAATTTGGCAGCGAGCACACTGTGAAAGTACAATAGACTTACAAATCATCTTCAATGGGACCTATATTTGTAACAAGGGATCCAAGTCAGCATCAACACTGGAAGGCTCAGTCATATGATTCGAGCAGTTTGAAATTTCAAGAGATTCCTTAGCAGAAAAAAAACAAACAAGTTCAATATGTGGCAGTGAGCACTTATAGGTAAAACTTAGCATTCAAATAGTCACTTGGATGATTTTGGATGACTATGAACACTTGGAAAATATTCAGATTATGTGGCAGACATATAACACATTTCATGACACAATCTTAGTAGGCAGTTGAACATTCGAAGGGAATCCAAATCAATCTCTTAGATTCCATGGCAATAAAGTAGCATGATAGGAGTTTCGCAGGATAAGCGGAGTTATGTCTGATTTTTAGGGAAGAAAATAAAAGGACAAGTGGCTTAATCGGTTTCATCCTACGGAGGATGCGTTATAACAACTCCAACAACTCGAGACACCTTGCATCCTATCCCAAATTTGGTTTATTTTAGAAATTAGTTAGTTTTTAAATTTCTAGAAGCTAGTAACAACTTGAGCATGTAATTTGTATTCAAGAAATGTTTTGTAATTTATCAAGGGTTGTTCAGTTCTAGACCCGAGAGGGGCTTTAGGAGGCGAGGAGAAAGCAATGTGAGTCAAATTGTAAGCCTTTTGGCACATGATGTAAACATTTTTGCCATTAAAGATTCATGAAAGGAGCTACATTGTGACATCTTAGATCTCTTTGTCTCCATTTTTCTTGTCATCTTTTTGCTTGAATAAACTGCAGTCTTTGATGATCATAGTTTCCTTTGATTTACAAATTCTTGAACAGCAAAGTATCTGTTGTGCCTTGCTTGTTGATCATTGTTTTCAAGTTTTGTTTCTCATGCTCACTTTCTTGCAGAGAGGATCCTTGCTTGGTGGAGATTTTTCTCTTTGTCATTATCTTCATTCTTATTTCCATCATTATATAACCTTTTTTTTGGTATGCAATTTGATTTCCTTCAATCTGCTTGAGAGTGTTTTTGGCTCCATGCCCAATGGTATCTCATTGATCTGCCGGTTTTTCTTTTGTTTGCCCCTTTCGTAAAGTCTTGTTGTTTCCTACCTAAGTCCAAAACCAAAGTTCCAATCTGAGAATCAAATGCGTGCTTGGGATTTTCCTTTATGATCTGGAAAATATACAGACTGCTGTTTTGGCTCGTTAGCCGGGAACATTTGATTGCATTACCTTTTTTTCAAAGAAAAAAATCTAGTAATTTTATTAAGATAAAAAATTACAATGTAGATACCTAGGTATTTAAGTTTGCCTCTAGTGGGCATTATACAAAGAGAGCATATGTCCATCCTAAAAAAAAATAAATGAAACTTCGATTGATTAAGTATTCAACATGTTATTGTCCTTGTTTAATAGTAGATCTATGGGTTGTCTTGTTCCCATAAAGTGATCATACAACATCACAAAGTATGGCTTTTTATGTATAAGAGAGGCATATAGAAAACCCATAAACCAAAATGGCTGATCTTTGCCAAAGACAAAATGGCCAACACCTTTGTCAAATTTGACATTAATATTTTAACATGCCTTGTTATCTTGGAATATTGCAAGTAAATATCATGGTGTCATTGTACTATAGGAAGGCCTCATTGAGAATATTGTGGATAGTCTACTTCTCATATAGGTATGTAAGTATCTTTCAATTTACTTCTTTCAATACATAATTGTCTTTATAGTTTCCATGGGAATTACTTTACAGCTTATGTCTTGTAGTGATTGTGAAGAATTTATTTATTTGTATAGAATAAAGGGAGGGCTTACTAAAAGGCATAAATACTCAAAATATCCGTCATTGCCACCATGAACCCATTTACTTTCTGTTGAAATCTCTTCCAATTTTGATCCAAAAGTAGGTAACTGGATTTTTTCCGAATTTTCCATTTCTATCGGTTTCTACCATTCGAAAATGCTTTATAGATGTGATGATGACATTTGTAAATCATCTTCTAGGCTTAGAAGACGGAGAGTTGAATCACTTGTCAAGTCTGTATGTACCATTTTTATAAACTTTTTGTTACTTCAGAGATCCTTGATATTGTGATTTGATTTTTAGTTTTGGTGGTATGATAAGCTATACTAGCCAGAATGCTTATAGAGATAATCCATCTTAGTAAATTTCCTTAAAAGGATTCAAAGAATCAAACCTATGTATATTCCATAATGTATTTTAACATTTTGAGACATTATGATTGCTCATTATCATGTTTAAATTCAATCATTTGAAAGTAGTCTGACATATTTTATAATTTTAATGTTATTGGAGAGAGTTTCAATTAAAAATAAATGCTTGATATTTTGTACAATGCTAAAAAAATTGGTATGGCACTACACTCTTCTACATATTTTGTAAGTCAGGGATATACAACTTTTCATAAGAAACTTCAATGCAAGTTGGAAGGTGTATCTCTGTAATGGGGGATTGATCTCAAAGATTTGATGTTTCTTAAAGTGTCATAGATTGTTATATGTAGTTGATGTTAGTATATTACATGATATGATTTCAAAGTTTGTATGGGTCTAAGAGAAGAAATTCATCAACAAATTTCAATTGCCTCCTCAAAATTCTATATCAAATTAAGAGTGGTTTCATAGTCATTTTGTTATGTAGACAGACTGAAATTGTCCTTTTTGTTGGATATTTAGATAGAAATGGAGAAACTTCTGGCAAACTAGTTGAGGAGGAGCTAGGAAGCCCGAAAGCTTTGATATTCTCTCTTACCTTGGACAATACTTGACAAAGTGGCATATTGTGATGATTTAAGTGGGATTTAAGTGTGAATGATTTAAGTGTGATTGATTTTCTCTCTTACCTTGTACAATACTTGACAAAGTGGCATCCTGTGATGATTTAAAATTTGGAACAACATATGTCTATACAAACCCGATTAGTCCATGCATCTGAGCCTCTAACTTTCAGGAGCTTGAGCTACGACGATCAATTTTAGAGTTTTTTTTATTGAACAAAATAAGTCCATATATAATCTGACAATGCTAGATTCTTGTATGATATTCTAGCATAAGTATCCTGACCTTAATGAGTGTTATGTTTTTGCAGGAGGTTGTGACTTACATAGCTAATAAATTGGATAGTGTGTGTCATTTTTTTGGGTTATTGATCTTGTGTCTCTTTACCATCAAATTTTGATTGTAACTATGCATTTGTATGTGCAGTTTACCATTGTAATTACATAGGCCATTCAAATGTGTTTATAATATAGTGATCTAATAAGTTGGGAAGCTAATCAGGAGTTTCGGAGTAATGTGTACCTTGAACAAGTTGTTGCTCTTTTCTTGCAGACTCTAGGTCAATTATCATTCTTTCTTGTCATGCATTCTTTGAATGGTTACATGGCTACAGTCACAAACCTGAGTCAGCCTGTTTCCAAGTGGAGGTGTGGGGTAGTTCCATTCATTGTATGTCACACTATCTTTCATATTAGACAGAGTAATCTTTCCTTTTATATAGTCTGTTCTTTGTTAGCATAGTCCAGAAATAGGCTTCTCTCCTTCAAATTTTCGAACTAATATTTTGTTATTACATTGTTTGTTACCTTAGTCCATGCTTGTTTTGAATTGCATACAGGCCATGTTGACCATTGAAAAGCGACCTAAAGACTGTAATGCCGTTATACCTAGAGAGCTTGCTATCCATTCAGAAAGATCAATCTTAAGGGAAAGCCAATTAGGTATGGCCACACTCGCTAGCCTTCTATCCCTTATTTTGGGAAAATGCATTTGATATTTCACTACTAAACGATAAAAATGTAGATCAAGAATGATACATCATGATGCCAAAATCTGAGTCACATACTAGAGTTCATCCTCTCCATAATCAAAGGAGAATGAATTATTGTCACTTGGCTCGATTAAATTGAATTCAGCAAGAGTTTAAAGGTTTAATAATTAAGTGAAAGATTAATAGATTACAAGATTTACACTATAATTAGAGTGAAAGATTTGCCAAGTTTTTACAAGAGTTTATAATTCATAGAAAGATTCGCCAAGATTTTAAAATATTATATAATGCGACTAAAAGATCATCAAGAAACTATATATACATATTATATTATTGATAAAATAGCCTTCAATTTTTCTTCTTATCAGGGATTCCTTTGATTGTACCATACTCAATTTGGAGGTTAGTCATGCATGGAACAGGCTTTAGAATGATGGACTCATATGACAGTACTTGGAAACTGGCAGCTCATTTGACACTAGGATAAAAAACAAAATGACAGATGTGATGTCAGGCATTTGGGATGGCTGATGATTTGCATGGCTCTATTTTTATCTTCGATGTTAAATTAGATCTTTGGCATGGTGAAATGACACTTTGATTATTGCACCAAAATGTGGTTACATGAGTTCGATGGAATCTAAGCTCTAAAGGATATGTTGAATACACATGTCTTCTTGAAATGAACACACTATTACTCAATACTCTACTTTTTCTAAAGAAAGACAGGATATATTGCTTCTTATAAGTCAAAGTGACAAGTCTACAATCGACTAAAAGATTCGCCAAAAAACTATATATACATATTATATTATTGATAAAATAGCCTTCAATTTTTCCTATGTATCACGGGGATTCGCCCAATTATTATACATATAAATTTAGGGGGGGTTCTTAAAATCACCCCTGAATTGGATATAGCGACACAAATTGATGATGCTACAACCATGTATTGTAGTAGTGCCTTGAACTCCTAACTTAGCTCAAATATTTGAAAATTTGGCTTCTATAAGGCTCTTTTCAAAAATGTTTGCAACTTGATCATATGTTTGATAGTAAAGCATTTCAAGGATGTGATATTGAAGAATATTCTTGATGATTTGCATGTGTAGCTCAATGTTTTTATCTTCCTGATGTTAAATTAGATCTTTGGCATGGTGAAATGACACTTTGATTATTGCACCAAAATGTGGTTACATGAGTTCGATGGAATCTAAGCTCTAAAGGATATGTTGAATACACATGTCTTCTTGAAATGAACACACTATTACTCAATACTCTACTTTTTCTAAAGAAAGAGTAAGGATATATTGCTTCTTATAAGTCAAAGTGACAAGTCTACAAACCAAGACTAAAAGAAATCTTCTGATTAGGGTGGCCAAACCAATTTTCCTAAGTGAAAGCAACCAACAAGGAAGACCCCCTTGAATTTCACCCTAGATATATCAAAGGATCATCTTTACTACTTTCCAATGACTCTCATGGGATATTTCCATATATTAGGAAACAAGACTAATGAAAAAGGAAATATTAGGATGTGTATGAGTCAAATACAAAAGTATGCCAACTAACTGATCATACAAAGTGGAATTTAATTTGGGTGTGGTATAGGTGGTAGCATGGTTGACTCTATATTGAAAGGGAGATGGGACTAGTTTACAATCTTCCATGTGAAAGTGGTGAAGAAGACAACATGCATACATAGACTAGGAAAGGGAAGGTCTTCTTTTGTTTGTAAGACTTGGATGCCAACAAAATAATCCATCTTTCTAAAGAATATAATGTCAAATTTCTTCTTAATATTGGATTTCACATGGGTTAAAAGTTAGGGGTCACTAATAGTGAGTATAAGGTCATCAACATAGAGAACAAGTATTATGAGATGGGAACCTACTTTCTTGGTATAGAAATTGATATCACCATGACATCTAGAGAAGACAATGTAAAGAATAAAGCTATCCATTTTTTCATACCAAGCCCAAGGAAGTTTCTTAAAGCCATAACGATATTTTTGAAGGTGGCAAACATGATTAGGGTTATTATGAATATAGCTAGGAATTTGGTCCATGCAAATTTCTTCTTGCAAATCCCCATGCAAAAAGGTGCATAATTTAGCATCTATCTGATGGACCTCCCATTCATATGATGTTTCAAGTAATAGAAGAATGCAAATGGAATTCATTTTGGCTACATGGGAAAGGGTTTTAGTGTAGTGAATTCCTTTTACTTAAGAAAATCCATTGGAAACTAACCTGGCCTTATCTCTATCAATGTGTTATCTACAATTGTACATTTATTGCATATGTAGTCCTATACAACCATTTACATCCAACACGTTTTACTCCTTTTGCAAGAGGGATAAGATCCCAAGTAGCATTCATCATTAATAAACAATATTCCTTATTCATTGCTACATCCTAATTTGGATGGCCATAATATTTTGAATTTTTTTTTGGATCACGAGTCTCTAAAACTTGAGCCTAAATAAAGGAGGCTCACTTGAACTATGAATATGTATGGCATTGATTTGAAGGGTCACCAACAAGATTATCAACTACTTTTCACGTTGTACAAACCCATCTAAGAAGTTGTGGTGTTGGTGCAGATTCCTATTCAATGTGTTCAACTAGAGTAGAATGGGAAAGCATAACTAAATTTTCATCCTCACTATCATCAACTGTAGAAAAAGAAACTAGAATAAGGGCATTATTGGAAAAATTGGGAATAGAAGATGGCACATCCATCATGGCTCATAGGTTGAAGATGATACAAATGAATAATTAGGCATATAAGTCAGGATGCCTTCATATGAATTGACATCTCTACTAATAATAATTTATGTTGAATTAGGTTGAGGAGTTCTATAACCTCTTACATATTCAAAATATTCAACAAAAATTTACTTCTCACTTTTACGCTGTAATGTTTTTATTTTCTCACAAAAAATGTGAATCCATGCTTCTCTCTAAACATATGCAAATGGCTTACACATAGTTTACCAGACATATGAAAATGGATTACATCTAGTTCAAATGCTTCTTCTAGTGTAATATCTTTAAATGCCTTCAAGGAGTGCGATCCAATAGGTGATTTGCATGATTTTACCCAAAAATGGGGACTTAATCCCTTAAATTAGATGACACAATTTATCATTTATTTTAATGTACAATTGTTTCTCTCAGCAACATCAATTTGTTTTGGTGTATATGAAACATTATGTTGCATCTGAATACCCTATGTTGTGAAAAATGTTCTAAATTGTTGTGAACATGTCCTCCACCATCATCTATTCTTAAATTCTTAAGTTGATGTCTAGATTTCTTTCTACGAGGGCATGTAGGCCAAAAACACATTCAAAAAATTTACTCTTAGGTTTTAAGAAATAAAACTAAGTGTGGTTGGAGAATTCATCAATGAAATTTAAGGAGTATTTGAACTTAGAGAAATAAACAAAAGGAACCAGACCACACAAATGACTATCCATGAGATGCAAGGGGGTTTATGCATTTTAAGAGGCACATTGGTCAAAACTAATCTCTGCAAGAAACAAAAGGAGAGTGATCACTATATTTTGTTCACATAGTTGCTAGAATGGGAAAAGATGATGACCCAAATTTGTCAAATACAACTTACTAATATCCTCAACAATTCCATTTACTAAAATATGCTTAGGATCCCTTTAAATATTTAATTATAACTCAGTGAGTTAAAAATTATATTGCTTTAAATATTTGATTATAACTTAGTGAGTTGAAAATTATATTGTTTTTTTCTCCATGATTTAATATCACAATATTAGAATGTAAAAATGACTTGAAACACAAAATACAACATTAAAATAACCATCATTTATTTAAACTATTTAAAATACTACAATATTAAACAAAAATCATCATCAATAAATATTTATATGATTTTATATCCTTTAAAAGAAACAAATATAACATTATATTCTTAACTTTTCTTAATATAAATTTTAATGATTAGTATGAAATAAAAACGCGGGACAATAATATTATAAAATTTAATATAAATTTTAATGATTAGTATAAAATAAAAACTTGATTAATATAAAATAAAAACGTGGAAAAATAACATTATAAAATAGAAACGTGGGACAAAAATATTTTAAATGTTTACCATGTTGAGATTAAAATAACGATGTATACAAATGGTTATAAAGAGTTGTATTTAATTAGCACATTTGTAAAGTGGTTGGTGAATGCTGAAAGGTGATGCCAAAGCTTCTTCCCGGATAGCTGAAACACACATAGAGCTGAGGAAATCTAAAAGTTAATTTTAAATGTGGTAATTCTAAAGGTTAATCAGTTAAACGTGGCAATCATATGGTGGTACAGTAATTTCTTAATATGATTAGGTAAATGTTAAAAAATAAACAAGTTAATTGATGCATTAAAAAATACAAGGAAGTTATGAAAAGTAAATCACATTCATTGATTTGGATGACGATTAAGAATATGCCAACATCTTTAATTGTTAACCATCGGATTATAACTTTAGATTAAAAGGTGATTAATTATACCCATCTTCAATGTAACAAATAATATTCAATAAATGACAAATTTTATGGATGAATATCATACGAATCAATCAAATATATATACAAGTATATCACAATGATTAGAAAGAGAGTCTTATTTTTTTTTATTCCAAATTGACGTAGTTTACATTCAATATTATTTTAAAAAGATATTTAATTATTTGTTAATAAAATATATATAATTTTTAAAAATTAATTTGTTATAATTGTTATCTTGCTTAAACTTAAATAAGAAGGAAGGATTTTCTATATTAATGAAAACTTTGGCGGTGAAACATCTTAATATTTCTTAATAATGAAAGCATTTTAAGATGAGACACGGAAATATTTCTTAATTTGTTTTGGTAGTCGCCGTGTGTGCAGAAACTATTGATTTTCTAAAATAATACATGATGATATTTTTTAATTTATTTTGGTAGGCCAAAACAGTCACAATACAGCAAGCATAGTGTGAAAAGAGGCTCTGTGCATTTTTCTACTTGCGTGACGTGCATTCTTCATCATCTTAAATGGATATATTTTTCAAGGAAAGATTTTTGAAAAAAAAATACTCACGATACATTCTATAAAGAATTAGTTTCCTTCCATACAAGAAATTGTCCTGCTGTCACGTTTCTTCTTCGTTCCAGTTGAATAAAATCAATTTCGAGGTCTAAACATAACTGAACCAGTGCATTTCGGATATTCAAGAATTTATAAATTTTGTTTCGTGTCACATAAACTCTATATTGCATAAATTGGGAGTTGTTTTTGATATCAAAGTTGAATTCGGGATTCATTCATATTTTATTTTATTTTATTTTATTATTTTATTTTATTTTATGAATGATATCATGAACTGGGTTTCGTCGTGAATTTCGGTGAGGGGGACTAGTTCATGAGGGCTGGGCACGTTTCATGGTAGAATTCCTCGAGAATAGCACGTGAGAATTAGAAGTTGTTAAGAAATTGAATGATCTCCGTAATCTATGCAATTGTCAGAGAAAAAAAGCAGTGAGTTAAGGGTAGTAAAGTTGCACGGAAGAAGAAACAAGCACGATGAAGCTAAATACAAAATAAGCAGATATAGAAATCCGATCAGGAAGGCAGATTTGAAAGCGCTCTAAAACTCCCTTAATTAATCGTTCATGGAGGCAGGGATCTAGCAAGTAGTAAATAGGGTCCCAGGTGTCAGAAATTGCTCAAATATATGATTGGCCATGGTCAGGGCTGTCATCAGTCACAATATGGCCAAATTCATATACTCCCATGTATTCTCCCCGCTTACCCAAATAGATACAGAGGCCTCCACGAAATCAATGTCTTCCTTCATTCCATATTTCCATTATTTCCTTGTATCAGCATGGCCTTCCATGATATATAGCAACACTGAGATTCTGCTAAATTGTTTTGCATTGCCTATTTTTCTGTTGTTCTAAGGAGAACTTATAGAGAATCAGATT
>SNQJ01S0016726.1:13535-45793 GCA_010110895.2 Picea sitchensis
TTGTGGGTGTTGAGAAGCCTATGAGAGATTGAGTACTGACTGGTTTGGGAAGCTGAGTGAGTCTCTAGAACCGTCCTTGTGGATTCATAGCCCTGGATCGGGGGTGACACTTTTGTTGAAACTTGGAACATCAATATCTACGGTTGGGCGAAACGTCCTTGGTCTGTATCCAGTTGATGATTTGTTTCATTAAATATAAGTGCTCTCTGTTATGGTTTTGGTTGCTTGGGTATTTTATTCCGTTGTGTATTTACTTATCTATGAAATTTGTATTTGTAATATGCATGCTTGTTTCTTATTGTTGTACATGACATATGTCTCATTTATTTATGTCATAACATGAATCTTGATCTATCCATGTGATTATTGCATGATTATTTATTAATTACAAGTTAGATAAAAAAGTCCATATGAGAGATTGAAGTGGCATAGCCTGACCTCTAGATGGTTGGGTATGTTATTGATTGGTATCAGAGCCTACTGGTTGAAACACTAGGTCAGTATGGGCCAGATATGTTGGTCAGAGTCTCGTGGTTTAGATCGATTATGACCTTCAAATTGTAAATATCAAGAGGAATGGCGTTGCAAAGTCTGTGTAGAATTCAGTGCGTCGTAGCTCCTTTGTAAGAGATTGTGCGATCGTGACCGTCCCTTTCGAATTTGGGAACTATCACCACTGTGGGATCAAGGGATATTTGGATCATTGGATCAAAAGGTAGGTGAACAAGGGTCATTCGATGAAGGAGAAACAAGAGGTTGGGTAAGATTTAGTCTCATCCATTAGATCTATCTAGTCGATCGTGAGTCATCGATCGAAGCCAAGCGGGAAAGGAAAAAACTTCATACTTTGACGCTGTGACGATCTTGGTAGGTAGGAAAATAATGAACTTTCGAAGGCCAGGGTCACGAAGTACTGTCATACATCCAATCTAATAGGAGGCATGAGGGAATCTCTGTTGTCGATCACATTCACCTGGTGTTGACCGCTTCAAGAGATTTCACTCCAAGAGTTTTAAAAATTGTTGAAATTCTACCACCTAGAGCCCCAGAGCGCCAAAGTCCCAGAATTCTCGTCGATCGTTAGATCAAGGGAAGGATTTTGGCAGTGTTGTAGGCTATTGGATCTAGCAATGCTATAGGGTTAGAAAAGTTCAGACTTTGGAACTTCGCTACTTGGGTTATTTATAGGTATGTTGAATATCAAATCCCCGAAGTGTCGAATTCCCAAAAGTGTAAAGATATGAAGTTACACAGGTCATCGAGTCTGAAGCAGATATTGTGAACCGTCTGTGTGGTTGATGATGTGGCCTATGCCACATGGAAGGGGGTGTCTCCTATGCCACGTGGCAGGGGTGTCATGTGGGGACATGTGTCACCTGGAATTGGTACCTTTTGGACCCTGTGTTGTTCATTTTTTAGTGACATGTGGCACACATTCCATGGGTCCATGTCACCATGGGTGATGTCAAAATTCCATGTCATCTCCGAGAGTATCACCTTCAGGGGTGTCCAAGGTCTCTACCAGTGAAAAGTGTCGAAGACCAAAGTCGGGAATGCACACAAACCATCGATATAAGATCCATTCGAGACCTTTCTCGACCGTCGGATCAACAAGTAGGAGGATGGTGTAAGAACTTCGACAATTATCACTCTAGGGAAGTGAAACGACTTGAGAGTGGAAAAGTATCAGATTCCCAAAGCGCCGAAGTCCTGAAATGAATAAGGATTGTCCATCCTGACACTTGATTAAGTCATTTCCATTGGATCAATAGTGGAAGGATAGGGTAACAACTTCGATGAGTATCACTCCAAGGGATTTGAGAGACATAGGAGTGGAAATTTCCTGGAGTCTCGTAGCGTTGAAGTCCTGAATCGATAAAGGTCGTCCATCTCAACGTATGACTAAGTCGTGACCATTGGTCTCGTTGAAGCCTTTAGATGGGTGAGACCGTCCAATCAATGGGAGATCAATATTGATCGTTTGATCTGCTAAGTGGATTTAATATAAGTGTTTTACGAATTTTAACTCTTGGAGAAATTAGAGATTGAAAAGGGAGAATAGCCAAAGGTCGAAGTCCAGAGGACTTGGTCCCAATGTTGGTCTCATGAAAAGGTAACGGGGGTTAATTTGAGAAGAAAAAGGATCTGGAAGTGACTAGATACTCATACATTATGTACGAGAAATCTCATGTGTAGAAGAATATAGAGGAAGGCACTAAAGAGTGAATAAGCCTGAGGTTTCGAGCCATGGTCACATCAAAAATGGTCTGAAGGAAGTGTCTGTGCAGAATTCAAATTATATATTAGCTAAAGGATAACATGGAATTGTTATAATATGGAGAATGATAATACATTCTTCATGAATTGATAATAAAAGGTTCATGTAACATTGTTTGGAAAAATTTTCCTATAATATGTGAAATTCTAACAAAATGGTTGCTTGCAAATTTTGCAGAATTTGGGGGTGTGAACATATTAGTTCAGTATAAAAATTTGTATTCGAGAAATGGAAGAAGGAGAGGGAGCTTCCAACACTGATTAAGAGGCCAAAGGTCAAAATATTAGTGTTGGTAATGCAGAGACATAATCCAACACACATAAGGACAAAGGAGAGCAAAAAACATTGATAGAGATTGTGAGAATCTTGAAAATAGAAGTGCATAGTTACAAAGAATACAATGAGAGACTGATGAGAGAAAAAAATCAGATAAATCATCATATGATGAAAATCTTAAATCATTTGAAGAGTCAAACAAAGAATGGATCAAACTCAAAACATGAGGAAGAGGGAAGATGTCATGAAATAAAAGATGACCGCAGAAGAATTGGTTATTCAATAAGTAATAGGAGAACTCATATGAATCACTCACCTCCCTATTCAGCAAGGAAATTTTATGCATCTAATGATTCCATAAGTAGTTCATAGGTTTCTCATGTTATGCACCAAAGATGAAGGCATGAATTGGACAGTTTGCAAGGAGAGTTGAGGAATCTTAAACCACCATACTTTGATGGTGAAAGAGGAAGGGGATATGATGTTGAAGCATGGTTTCTTGGACTCGGGAGGTATTTTCAATTGCATAACTACTCATGCAACCTAGAATCCAGAATTTCCACATACCATTTACATGGGAAAGTTGGTATGTGGTGGGATCAACTAAAGCAAGTTGAGCACATTAATGAGAATAGGATCACTTGGAAGCAGTTCATGAAATATTTTAAGAAGGATTACCTTTCAGAGCACTTCTATGAAAATAAAATGAACTCGGGATGGGACAACTCACCATAGAGGAATATGTCAATAAATTCCTTGACATGTTGAGGTATGTACCCTATAGAAAGGATGAAAAGGTAAAAGTGCAGTGATTTATTAGTGGGTTACCTCAAACCTATAGGGACAGGATTGAGTTTGATGAATGAAATAGCTTAGATGATATTATCCGGAAGGAAAGGTATTGTTATGGACAATTCAGGAGTAAGACAGAACCTCGTGAGGAATGGAAGAAGAAGAGTAGTTCAGGATTCAAGAAGAAGGGGTTTAAATCCTCAAGATTTAAGAAGTATGGGAAGGATTCTAGGATGAGCCTTCCAGCTAAAAGTGTGTATCATCAAAAGTTCCCCTCCAAGAGTGGAAATAAACCTTTTGGATCATTCCCAGGAAAGACTGATAACGCAAAGAAAGAAACCTTGAAATGCTGGGGTTGTGGAGAATAACGTTTGTTGAGGGATTGTCCAAAAAGACAACAGAACAATATGAGGGTCTACAATATCCAATAAGCTACCACATTCAATGATGTGGCTAGGAGTATGCCATATATTTATGCAACCTTGGATAGTAAACAAGCCGACCACCAAGCTTCGGTAGTGGAGATGGAAGGTATGATCGCAAACCATCTAGTTTCTATTTTAATTAACCCTGGTTCTAATTTGAGTTATGTGGTCCCTCATATTGTTCATAAGTGTAAACTGCAACCAGTTGGACATGTTAATCCATGGTTGGTACAACTAGCCATTGGAACCAAAAGAAAAGTAACATAGGTCATACCATCTTGCCAATTCATTATGGATGGATTTCCCACCCAAGCGACCCTTAACATACTTCCCCTAGGATATTATGATCTTTTGGTTGGTATGGACTGGCTAGCCACTTATAAAACCAAGCTCAATTGTTAACATAAAACTTTGGATACTAAAAAGGAAGAAGGGAGAAAAATAACTCTTCAAGGGATTCAAAGGCTTGTCTCAGTGAGATGAAAGTCAACCCTTTAAATGAAAAAGTATTGCAGGAAGAGATGTCCTCTATATGCAATACATGTGTTGGAATCTGTTGAGGATGACAAATCAAACATAGAGGACCACCCCATATTAAGATATTATAAATATGTGTTTCCATAAGAGATATCATGTCTACCTTCAAGAACGAACATTGAGTTCTCCATAGAACTTGCACTAGGAGAGGTGCCAGTGTCTAGGATGCCCTATAGGATGAGTACACTATAGCTAGCTGAGCTCAAGCTACAACTAAAGGATATTATGGACAAAGGCTACATTCGACCCAATGTGTCTCCATGGGTAGCACCGGCCTTGTTTGTGAAAAAGAAATATGGCACACTCCGACTATGCATAGACTATATAAAACTAAAAAAGAAAACCATAAAGAACAAGTATCCCTTACCAAGAATTGATGACTTATTTGACCAATTAATAGGTGTTTCCATTTTCTCAAAGGTTGAATTAAGGTCTCGATACCATCAAGTCCGAATCAAGGATGAATACATCCACAAAACAACCTTCAGGACAAGATATGGTCACTATGAATTTGTTGTGGTTCCATTTGAATTAACCAATGCCCTTGCCACTTTTATGTGCTTGATGAATAATGTACTCAACAAATTCCCAGACAAATTTGTATTGGTTTTCATTGATGATATCCAAATATACTCCAAGAATAGAGAGGAGCATGAAGAACATATTAAATTAGTGATTCAAGTACTAAGAGAGCGTCAACTCTATGCTATGTTTAGAAAGTATGACTTTTTCCATAAGCAAGTCCATTACTTAGGCCATGTTATTTCTGAAGAAGGAGTGGCAGTAGACCCAGACAAGATCAGATATATCATGGAATGGCCTACCCCAAAGGATGTATCTGATATCAGATCTTTTATGGGCTTAGCAGGATACTATAGAAGGTTCATAAAGGGATTTTACCAGATTGGTTGTCCAATCACTGCCCTTCAGAAAAAGGGGTTTAAATTCACTTGGAACTCAGAATGTGAAGAAAGATTTCAAGAACTGAAATACCTTCTAACCCATGCACTTGTGTTGAAGATTGCATACCCTGATAATGACTTCCTCATGTGTACAAATGCTTGTAAGGAAGGACTCAAAGGATTCCTTATGCAAGAAGGACGTGTAATTTTCTACGAATCCAGAAAATTGAATGAGCATGAAATCAATTACGTGACCCATGATATAGAGTTGGATGCCATAGTGCATGCTTTAAAAATGTTTAGGCATTACCTCTTGGGTAGGATATTTGTACTTATGACAGACCATTGTAGGTTGAGGCAACTGTTTGATCAACTAAAGCCCAATGCTAGGCAAGCTATATGGATGGATCTCCTTAGTGATTTTGATTTCAAAATCAAACACATCAAAGGAAAATAATATAGGGTGGTCGATGCCCTTAGAAAAAGTGTGAAAATGATTCACCCGGAAGAGGTAAGAACCTATAGAACGAATGTCAGGGAGGGAGTCAAGAATACACAAGAAAGATATGCATTTTTCAAGACCGTTACATCATACCTAAAACAAGAGCCCACGGGGATAAAGTATGAAGGTTATCAAATGCTTGATGAAGGCTTGTTGGCTTACAAAAATAGATTGTATATTCCAAGTTGTGATGACTTGAAGAGGTTCAAAATGGATTAACTACACAAGAGACCATATAATGGTCATCAAGGTTATCATAAAATGATCATGTCCACTAGGAAACAATTCTATTGGCGTGGATTGAAAACAGACATAGCTAACTATATAGCTAAGTGTCTATAATGCTAGCAAGGTAAGACAAAACACCGGCACCCAACAGGGTTGTTACAGCCTCTACCAATTCCAAAATGGAAATGGGAAACCATCTCCATGGATTTCATCACCGAATTACCAAAATTGGCCAAGCATAATTATATCATCATAGTGGTGGAAAAATTGAGCAAGTCTTCTCACTTTGTTCCGGTCAAGTCAAATTGCAAGGCAATAGATATTTCCAACATATTATGAAGGGGATATTTAGACTGCATGGCATGCCTAGGGAGATTATATCTGACAGAGACACAAAATTTACTTCAATCTTTTGGAAGTCCTTAATGGATGGTTTTGAGACTAAATTGTTGTTTAGCACAACCTATCACCCTCAAACAAATGGATAGATGGAAAGAGTGAACCAAATATTAGAAGACATGTTAAGGATGCATGTAATGCATCAACCTAAGAAGTGCGAAGACTACCTACCATTGGTATAATTTTCTTACAACAACGGTTATGAAGAGTCATTGAAGATGAGCCCTTTTGAAGCCCTCTATGTTATAAAGTGAAAGATTCCAATCAACTGGAGTAATCCAGTGGATATAATTACAATCGGACCCAACATGCTGAAAGAAATGGAACAAAAAGTGATTTGGATTAAGCAAAATCTAAAAACTTCTCAGGATAGACAAAAGAATTATACCAATAGAAAGAGAACTCCCAGAGAGATCAAGACAAGAGACCATGTCTATATCATAATTAGACCCGGGAAGAGTTCCCTGAGAATGGGAGCGTGTGCCAAGATGGCACCCCAGTATTGTGGACCCTTTGAAATATTAGATAGAGTGGGACCTGTAGCCTATAGGCTAGCACTCCCTCCCACAATGATGGCACATAATGTTTTCCATGTTTCATTATTGAAGAAATATGTACATGATTCTAATCATATAATTGAATGGTCTGTGATTCAGGTGGAGCCGGAGGGAGAATTTTTTCCAAAAGCTTAATGCATACTAGACAAGAAGGAAACATCACTCAACAACTAAACCATTTCACAGGCCAAGGTGCAGTGCAAACACTTTGGCCCAGATGAGGCTACATGGGAAATGGAGGATGCCATGAAACATGCATATCCATTTTTGTTTACTTCTATATATACAGAGCACATTGACAGATAGAACATCGAGGATGGTGTTCCTTTAAGGAGGAGGGGATTTTAACAACCCTGTTTCCCCCAATTTGTAAATATAAATATATTGGCCAAGAGACTATGGAAAACTTGATATGTGTGAATGTTTAATTTGAGGAACCTTTGCATAAATGTCAATGAATGTAATTTCTGTTATTAATAGAAAACGGATAAGTGTTGCATGACTGTTGAAAGGGGGGTTTTCCAAGATATACCATAGATGCTATGAAAGAGATGGTGAGGAGAACTAGGAATGGTTGAGATAACCCCCACCAAACCAACACCTTGCTCAATTTAATTGCTCAGGACCGGAACAATCCTCTGACCCACAAATGAATTACATTCAGGCTGGTAGGTGGGAATACCACCTCAAGAGTTAATGAGGGGATGGGACAGAGAACCCATATGTAAGGCTTTCAGACCTCACCATAGACTGCTAATTCGGGCCACACACAATATTGCTGAGGAAGGAAAGAAAGGAAGGCATGGTGGGCAGAGGAAGACATGCGAAGAGAAGAAAAGAAGAGAGACTAATCTCTCAAGTTCAAGGAAGAACTCGAAAACGAGGGTGTTCTTGTCATAGGATGTGGCTAGCAGGGTTATGATACAAGATGATAAACGAGGGTGTTGAGTGATTGAGGAAGTACTTAGGAAAGCCTCCTTTCTTGGTATAGAGAAAACCCATTGCCAAGATCCTATGGGAGGAGAGTAACCTCCGTCCCTGACCCTTGCTGAGCCGGAAGAAATAATTCTCTCTCAGAGCATCATGGTCTAGCTCAGGGGTGGATAGTGGTAAATTCGGTATGAGTGACTGAGCCTATGGTTGGGTGGAAACAAGCACCCCTTTGAGAAGTCACATCACGTCTTCTAGTTCTGATAAGTGTTTCTATAATTTGTGTTTTGAAATGGAATAATGAATGAATGCATGTATTTATACATCTAGGAATGGTCTTTGTATTGAACGATCAAGTTATGTGTATTCATTTATCTTCTTGTGGACTTATGATTTTGATTGATCATATATATGCCCCAGTTTAGCCTTTGAGACGTCTTGGGATGTAAACCTGTAGGAGGGTTGGGATAGAAAGAATTGCATCAATATGACCCTGTCGATCTGAAGAGGATATCTCCTTCAGACTCCTTATTATGCAACTGGGATATCATGCCCAAGTCCTTAACAACCTTATGATGAAGAGATTCATGTTTAACTCGCGAGATTTTAGAAGGGACCATATGACCAACACCCAGGAACCCTATGTTAAGCCTAAGGGAGCTATGTCCTTCTTGCTTAAGAGCTTTGAAAGTCCAGGACTTCATAGTATTATCAGCCCTAATAGTCACAAACTGGCTGAAGGCAACCATGATTTATGGTCACCTACAAGGTTGACTAGCATTGGTTGGTTTCCCTAGTGGTTAGATGAACCTATCTTACTGACTATACCGGGATCCAACTCCCTGTCACGAAGTAGTGCAAGACATCAATTGAGAATGTTCGAGGGTTCCCTCAACCATTATATATGCACTGAGGTGACTTCGACGGAGTACCACTTTGGGAGAATGGATATGCCATAGCATCAAACTCCCCGAGCACCAAAGTTACGAAGTAAGGGAGAGTTGTAGATTTGTGGGAGATCATCAGGAGCCTTGCGTACCGTCTAATCATTCAGAAGGAGGGACCTGCACACAGTACTTTGGTGAAGTCCTTCTTTGGGAGAATGGACTAGTAGTAAATCCAAAACCCCCGAAGGCTAGAGCCGCAAAGTGACAAGGACCATAGATCTAGGGATCCTTCAGGTTCTTTCCTAGTCGTTGGATTTACGATGTAGTCAACCCGGCATTGACTGCTTAGAGAGGATAGGGGTGTTGTAACGTCAAATCCCCCAAATTTCGGAGTCATGAAGTAATGTGGACCATGGATCTAAATATCCTTCGGGATCCCTCTCAGCCATCGATATATAGGGGACACATGGTGCTAGATCCTTTAGTCCGAAGACTGGGCACTTCGGGAGAAAAGAGGATTTTGCATCAGAAAACTCTCGAACGCCAAATCCCCAAAGTAACAAGAGTTGTAGATATATGGATCTACATGGCCGGATCTAGACTGTGAGATATGAGAGGTGTTAGAAGGTTTTCAATCTAGCGTGATGTGGCAAGTCGATGTCACTAGGGTCACGTGGAACCATGATCGATGTGCCACGTATCAGCTCGATTTTTTCTTTTCGTAGACCCTATATACCTATTGGAACGTGACATGTGTCACCCCTGGCCCTTCTATGTGTCAACCCCTGGTATGTGACCTCCTAGCCAAAGTGGTTGGTGAAGTGACCGAAACTCTAGGAGTCCGGGACTTCGGGACTCCAGAGGATTTGGGGTGTAGTATTTTAGAGAGACTGAAAGGCCCGAAGACCGAAGCCACGTGGAGGTATTTCGGGACTCTGAGAGTTTGGGGACTCTGGACTCCGGAGCTAAAGCACGTAGGAAGGAAAAGAAGCGTTCAACACCGAAGTTTTGAATTGTCGAAGCACCGAAGGGATGAATCCCTCTACAGTCAGTATGTTAGATGAGTATTGAGTCCTTCATTGGATTAGGTGATGAATGGATGTTCCCTGTGAGAGGAGAGAACCTGGTAATGGATTCTTGTGGATGTTATGTGGATCTCAACCAATGAATGCCCAAAGATCCTTCACCTGAGCATGTCTTCCACTCTTGAAATCTGATAGGAGCATGCTAACCATGGTTGGAGATCTCTTGGTGAGAAGAAATACAATAGAGACAGAAAAGGAGGATCTGATTTAAGAAGGAATATGAAAATTCAAATTCTCCATCCCTAGGAAAGGTACCCAGGGGTCGAGTGTGTTGCAAATATGATACAACTTGAGTGAGCCTAATGATTAACAGTATGTGTTTTCTCTTGAAAGGTCACAAGTTCAAATCTAAAGGGGGTAGGGTATGTATGTATTATTAAAGTTTAGTAGTAAAATCATAAAAAAAGAAATTCATACACCAATTTTATGTCTGGATTAAAGGTGACCTTATATATATATATATACCCTAAGGAACAAGATAATTAAAAATATCTTTATCTTTGAGGATTATTTATTAGTTATTAATTACTTAAGAAAGAAAAAATATGAACACTACTCTCCTCTTTTTATAATGATCTCTAGAATAAAAAGGTTTCCCTCATTTCAACTCTATTCAATTTCTTCATATCCTTTGATCTTGCAAGTGGCATATGAAAAGAATTAAGGTGGTACTAGTCTTTATTTCACATACATTCATTTAAACATTGTCAAGGTGGGAGTATCCATTGTTAAGGTATGAAGATTTATTGTATAGTTGGGATTACTTATTTTTGGTTTTGGCCTCTCCTTTAGTGACTAATTAAATAGTCTTAGTCTTTAGTCGTGGTCTTGGTTTCTTAAAGTCTTAGTTTTAGTCTTGGTCTCTCCTCTAATGACCAATTAGATAGTCCAAATATCACATCAATACCTATATTTCAATTAAGTATAAACATAATTAAACAAAGTACCTATATTTCAGTTAAGTATGACCATGATTAAACAAAGTCAATCAAAGAAACTCAACAAACTACACTCACTCTGATGTCTCAAATGCCAAATCTTGAAAACCCACTCAATGTGATGTCTAAAACTTGTGCAAAATCTTGGAGACCCTTGTTAGATAGATGATGGATGATTTACATGATACAATTTCTCATCTAAATCATAGTATTGGTAATCGCATCAAGGAAGAAGTTAATACGAAGTCAGAGTTTCTTCTACGTCCATAATTTTGCAATTTGCTCATCTGTGTCAATCCCTCGTCAAATTGAATTAGTTTAATGAAGAATTCCCTTATGGAAGAATGGAGAATTCAATAAATTGTAATGAAGAATTCCCTAATGGAAGAAGCTACAATGGGATAAAACACTTGCATTAGGACCATAAATAAGTCGAACATCGCATCGACACGTGGCTAGATGTCGCCCCATTTCACCAAAAATAATGCCTACTTCACCCATCCAAAGTTGCGGCTATCAAAGACGAAATCGACAAATTACGCACTGTTGGGTTCATTTACCCCATTGCATATACCACATGGGTTTCTAACTCCATCCCTGTTAACAAAAGAAAGGGCACTATTCATGTCTACACTGACTTTCGTGATCTCAACTATGCTTGTCGCAAATACAACTTTCCAACCTCTTTTATCAAACAAATTGTCGATGACTATGCCGACCACGAGGCACTATCCTTCATGGATGGGTTCTCCGACTACAATGAAATCCAAATCCATCCAACAGATCAGTATAAAACTATTTTTACTACCCCATGGGGTACTTTTTCTTATCGTGTCATGCCTTTTAAACTAAAATCATAAACAAAAAAAATTTATACACCAATTTTGTGTCTAAATTAAAGGTGACCTTTTATATATATATATATATATATCCTAAGGAACAAGAGAATTAAAAATATCTTTATCTTTGAGGATTCTTTATTAGTTATTAATTACTTAAAAAATAAAAAATATGGACACTACTCTCCTCTTTTCTTTTTATAATGATCTCTAGAATAAAAAGGTTCTCCTCATTTCAACTCTATTTAATTTCTTCATATCCTTTTATGTTGCAAGTGGCATATGAAAAGAATTAAGGTGATACTAGTCTTTATTTCACATACATTCATTTAAACATTGTCAAAGTGGGAGTATCCATTGTGAAGGTATGAAAATTTATTGTGTAGTTGGGATTACTTAATTTTGGTTTTGGCCTCTTCTTTAGTGACTAATTAGACAGTCTTAGTCTTTAGTCTTGATCTTGGTTTCCTCGAATTAGAAAGTCTTAGTTTTAGTCTTGGTATTTCCTTTAATGACCAATTAGATAGTCTAAGTATCACATCAATACTACACTCACTGTGATGTCTCAAACTCCAAATCTTGAAAACCCACTCAGTGTGACGTCTAAAACTTGTGCAAAATCTTGGAGACCCTTATTAGCTAAATGACGGATTCTTTACAAGATACAATTACTCATCTAAATCATAGTATTTGTAATCACTTTGACGCACAAATGTATCTTCTACGTACATAATTTTGTGATTTTCTCATAGGTGTCAACCCCTCGCACCCTCAAATTCAATTAGTTTAATGAATAATTCCCTTATGGAAGAAGGGACAATTCGATAAACCATAATGAAGAATTTCCTAATGGAAGAAGCTACAATGGGATAAACCACAAAGAACATGCAACTAACGAAATAACTCTTATTGTAAGAGTTCATATGTCTATTAAGTGGGCCACCAACTCCAATCCATTATTACGTTCTATTTATTCCCAAGTTTGTTCCCAAGGACTAACTAGTAAATGGATATTAAATCATGCAACAGATTGTTTTTAAATTATGTGCAGTGTGTTTCACGCTTAAATCTTGGATGAATTTGTTTAAACTGACTTGCCTACTTTCCTTCTAGCGAGGACAATTGATAGACATAAGGGTCGTTGAAGTCCACATGCCACCATATATTCTCTGGGAGATGGTAGCCCTGACAACAAAATAAGCGAATATCAAAGTTTAAAAGATGGAATGTTGATTTGAGCGATAAGATTCGTTGGTTGGATGTCAATGATTAAAACTTAAGAGATGCATGCTATCTAGTTTTTTGTAGTGGGGCATGTGAGACATATATTATATTCAAAAGTTTTTAATTTTAAAATACTATCTCGTTTTTGTAGCTGGGCATTTGAGCCATATATTATATTCAAATTTGTTTAATTTTGAACCTGCATAATATTCAACATGGAAACCTTCGTTGGCTTAAGAGTCGACATTGTAGTATTAAAATAACATTAATCAGTGTTAAAGAAATTGTGTTAAAATATGTGCAAGTGGTGTTCAATGAATATGAAATGAAAATAAGCACTGAACATACCCTTGAGCACGACAATTACATAGCGACCATTAAAAACGTGGACATAATGTTTTGACTTCGAGTTTTTCATAACTAATTCATTTTTTATGTTGAGACAAGCATCTACCATACCCTTCGCCATTCTAAGAGTTTGACTAAGATTCACCTCATAACTAATAATTATTAAGTAATGCAATGGATCCTTCTATGCTAATTCAATTCATGTCATGAACTCAAAAAGTAAAACGTTTAGACAAGCCCAAAAAACTACCCTTGTCTCTTTATTGACATTATAAATCATAATGATGGGATGATTTGGAAGTACTCAATGTGACCAGAGACCCTACGAAATTAACGTCGATGACTGTGTCCTTAATTTTAAAAGTTTAAATTCCAAAAAATCCCGAGAAAAGGGAGCATAGATCAAACTGATCAATGCTTGTTGTGTGTCTCAATCTTGATTCACGTTGAAGTATAAATATAATACTTCTCCTTTGTCTTCAGACTGGGTAATAGAAGTATTATGCTTCACAAAAACTCCTATTACCGATGGAGGTTATAATGGTCAGAAAATTTCAGAGCCTGGAGATGAGAAGGTAAATGTAAATCTGAGAAAGCTTAATCCGGTCTTGGGAGGAGAAAGCTGGGATTATGTTGATCAGTAGCGGCAGCCACAACCATCTCCATGCCGAAATTATCCAATAAGAATTCAAAAATGTTGTTCGAATTTTAGCTTTGGATTTGTGTCAAGCAGAAATAGTTGCAGCTGAAAGTAGAGTGCATTCAATTTATTTCGCCTATCTCTTTCATTGGCGTTGTGACCAAGCCTCCTTAAGGTAGTTGCATAATCCCCGACCATTGGATAGGAATTAATTAGCTTATGGGCAGTGCCCGACTCGTGATGTTATATAGATCTCTGGACTTCGTTGTAATCTTGTAATCTTGTATAAATATGTGTATTATTGCCCAAATGAGGCTGCTGCAATTTAGTTGGAGGCTGCGATTTAGTTGAAGACTGATGAATGTTATTGTTGTTGAATCTTATCAGAGTTGTAGCTGTGTATATAACATTTGAATGAATATAACAAAGAAGATTCATCCAATGTGTCTGGTGTTGTTGTTACTGCGTTTATCTGAATGAATGGTAGGATTTTTGATTAATTTATGTTCTTTGTTAATACTTGTTCTCATGTATGCATGGATTACACTGTTGAATGTATGAATCTGTGAGAATTATATAAGTTTCAAATGTTTCTCTTCTACGAACATGTGCAAGGAGTGCATAGTGTCTGCAAGGTGTGCATTGACAGAATCTATTTTGACTCAGAAGCTCAAAAGAGATAACATCAAGTTTTTGTATGCAAGGAGTGCATAAGTGCCCACAAGGTATGCATTAACAGAGTCTACTGTGACTTTGAAGCTCAAGAGAGATAATTTGGAGATTTGTATGCAAGGAGTGCGTTGACAGAGTCTTTTGACTCAGAAGCTCAGGAGGAGTAACTTAAGAGTATTTACAGAAGAACGTAAGAACTGGTGCAAAGTGTGCACAGTCGCTCGCAAAGAAGTCTAGTCATGGAAGAAGACCTATTGCAAGGCATGCACAGATTCAAATTTCGACTAAGTGTCGAAGAAGTGCTTTGAGGAGTTAGAGGTTTCGAGGAAGAACAAGCTCAGGAGGGAGAGAATGAGAGAATCCTTCAATAGGGCGGAGCTCTTTAAAATTTCATAAATTAACGAGAAAGATCCATTCAAAAGGAAGCGAGATCGTTTCAGACCATCAGATCTGAGAGAGTTGCATGGAGGTTAGCCAAGGAGTCCTTCAGCACTTCGTGGTTCGTAGGTTTTGAAGAGTTTGAAGAGAAGGGATCACTAAAGTCCTCAAGTTGCGAAGTAATCCTAACCGTTGGCTGTGAGGATGATACGTGGCAATGGATAAGCGAGTTCGGAAGGAATAGCTTCGGAGAAATATTGTAAATATTATTTTCTACCAGAGTAAATATCATTTTTTGCCGAAGTTGCAAAGAGCGGAGTAATCCTAGCTGTTGGTCGCAGCGAGGATACGTGGCAGAGATCCGAAAGCTTCGCAGGAAGATTCCTTTGGACGAAAAGCAAGGTGGAGTAACCAAAACTCCCGAAGCCCGAAATAGAGAAGTCTATTTTTTCTATTCATCAGAGAAGGACACGTGTCCTCATATCATGTGCTTCGAAAGAAATGCATTTTGGGGAAAAGCAAGCGTGGAGGTCGCAAAACACCCGAAGCCCGAATTAGCGAAGCCAGTTGTGACTGTCGATTTGAGAAGGACACACATCACCACGTTGTGAACTTTGGGAAAATCTAAGGAGGAAGGTGGAGCCGTTGACCAGGATTTGTTCAAAGTAGAGTAAAGGAGGGATCTGAACTATCCATTGGAAAAGGATGTGTGGCACTATATCCATAGCTTCGGGTACGAAACACTTCCGAAGAAAAGTGTGTTTTAACATTCGAAACTCCCGAACGCCGAAGTTTCATAGTATATCACAATTGTTGGTTGTCGGAGGAGCGCGGACCGTAGATTTTTCCCAAGTGAGTTCATCGGTTCAGAGTTCGGGGAAAAAGGGGTTACAAGCAGTCAAAATAGCCAAAGCCCAAACTTACGAAGAACCTTAAGTTTATTCCTAGGTCACAGCCCAAGGTCATATGAGAGAAGAATCTAGTAAGAGAAGCTAGCACCTTCTAGTTTAATTTTTCCAAGAGATCTAGGAAAAGCGCTCACGGGTTCCATAGGACCTGCACCTAAGGAGTTAAGGGGCCTGTGTTAAATTGATTTAGGGGCCAGTAGGGTCCTGAGGAGATAATTCATCTCAATTATTTAAAGATCCTAAACCAAGAGGTCGAGGAGCCCCTAGGAGAGAAGGGGGGTCTGCGTCAAGTGGTATCAGAGACTAAATTTTTTCTCTATGTATGAAGAAAGGGTTAGCACAATGCCACCTAGAATACGTGAAGAGCCACCTGTAGCAAATTAAGATATGGAAAGGGAGATGAGAGAAATTCGCGAAAGGTTGGATGTTATGGAGACAACACAAAGGAGAGTACCTGATGTTGGAGACGTCACTAGTACAGAGAGGGAAGAAAGGGAAGTTGAAGAAGCTGGAGGAGAAGATGCTACATAGGAACGTTTGCTGAAAGAGGTTGTCAAGTTGGGAGCTAGAGCAAAGATAGACATCTCGATGTATGAAGTAAATTTAGATACTGAATAATTGTTGGACTAGATAAGATTAATGGACAAGTACTTTGACTATGAAGACGTCGATGAGGAGAAGAAGGTGAATCATGATGTCACCAGATTAAAAGGACATGTAAATCTATGGTGGGATGAACTGTAGGATGACAGAAGATGCAAAGTCAAACAAAATATTAAGAATTGGGACAAATTGGTAGCCAATTTGAAAGTTAAATTCATACCCAAGGATTATCAGATAAATATGTTCAGGAAGTTTCAAAACCTGAGATAAAAGAGAATGACAGTGAAAGAGTACACCGAGGATTTTTACAAGATGAACATCAGGACTGGACATAGACAAAAGGATGATGAAAAGGTTTCTAGGAATATAAATGGCCTGAGATATGAAATCCAAGATGAAATCAACATGATGACAGTGAGGAAAGTGGAGGATGCTTATCAGATTGCGATGAAGGAAGAGGAGAAGTTGGATAGAAAACAGATCTAGCAAAGTAGAGGAAGGAGTCTAAAAAAAGCTAATGGAATTGTCCATGATAAGGCACAAAAGCCCAAGGTTGAGACTAAAAAACCACATAGTCACTCAGAAAAAGGAGGAAGCTCCCGAGGGAGATAGTATGGTGGAAGAAATTATTTTCCTCGAGGAAAAGGAAGAGGAAGAGGAGGAGAAGTGAAGCGTTATGCCTATTGAAAGACAAGACACATTTCTTAGAAATACCTTGAGAGAAAGAAGAGAGGAGGAGGTGAAGCTCACATTTCGGAAGCACAGCAACAGAATGTTGAAGCAGAAGGTGCGGAAGATGGGAAATCTATGACGATGAAGAATTTTCTTTTGAATCCAGAGATAGAGGTTGAAAAACTAGTGCAGAGGAACAATTTGTTCAGAACTGCTTGCAAGACTAAAGATAGAGTATGCAAGGTGATAATTTATAGTGGGAGCACTAATAACTTAATTTCCATAGAGATGGTAGAGAAATTGGAGCTAGATACCACTACACATCCGAGTCCGTATAGAGTCTCATGGTTGCAGAAAGGACACCAAGTAATGGTAACTAAACAATGCCTAGTTGAATTTAAGATATGAGAATATAGAGATGATATTTTGTGTGATGTGATTCACATGGATGTATGTCACGTTTTGTTGGGGAGACCATGGAACTATGACATGAATTTCATTCATGATGGGAGAAAAAATACTCATACTTTGGAGAAGAATTGTAGGACACACATGTTACTACCAATAGAGGAAAAGAGAGTAAAGGAAGAATACAACGCAAGTATACATCTCATGATTGGGAATGAACTCTTGAGTGAAGTCAAGAAGGAACAGGAGATGCAATTTGTTGTGGTGAGGAAACCCAAATTTGTCCTTACAAGTACTTCTATGGATGATCTTCCTGAAGAAGTTCAGGAATTGTTGGAGAATTTTGTTGACATAGTAGTGGATGAGTTACCTAGCTCATTGCCACCCATCAGGAGTATCAACCATCACATTGATCTAATACCAGGAGCAAGTCTTNGTACTTCTATGGATGATCTTCCTGAAGAAGTTCAGGAATTGTTGGAGAATTTTGTTGACATAGTAGTGGATGAGTTACCTAGCTCATTGCCACCCATCAGGAGTATCAACCATCACATTGATCTAATACCAGGAGCAAGTCTTATAAACAAATAAACATATAGATTAACACCTCAAGAGAATGAGGAGGTAAAGAAAGAAGTCCAGGATTTGATGGACAAGGGTTTGGTCAGAGAAAGATTGAGTCCATGCACAGTACCAACTATGTTAAGTTCGAAAAAGGATGGAGGATAGAGAATGTGTACATACTCAAGAGCCATAAACAAGATCACCATCAGGTACAAATTTCTTTTGCGAAGGATGGATGACTTAATGGATTGTTTGAGTGGAGAAAATTATTTTTCAAAGATAGATCTGAAGAGTGGATATCACCAGATAAGAATAAGAGAAGGTGATGAGTGGAAAACATCCTTCAAAACAAACGAAGGGTTGTATGAATGGCTTGTTATTCCATTTGGCTTAACAAATGCCCCAAGTACTTTTAATAGGTTGATGAATGAGATATTGAAAGATTTCATTGGTAAGTTTTTTATTGTATATATAGATGATATACTAGTCTTCAGTAAAACTAAAGAATAGCATTTGAGACATCTAACATTAGTGATTAGAAGATTACAATAGGAGAATTTGTTTATAAATCCGAAGAAATCCTCTTTTATGAAGACATAACTCATTTACTTGGGTTTTTTTATCTCTTCAAATGAATTGAATATGGATCCAGAGAAGGTGAGAGCAATCAGAGAATGGACATTGCCAGAAAACATATTCTAGGTGAGAATCTTCCATGGATTAGAAAGTTTCTATAGGAAGTTCATTAGAAATTTTAGTGGAATTTATGCACCAATGATGGATACGATGAAGAAGAGACACAAGAATTTTAAGTGGATAGAGGAAGCTGAGAAAAGTTTCAGGATATTAAAGGAAAAGATAACAAAACAATTGATTATGGTCTTGCGATATTTCAGGAAGACATTTCAACTAAGATGTGATGTTTGTGGAGTTGCAATTGGAGCAGTCTTGAGCCAAGATAATAGGCCTATTTCATATTTCAGTGAGAAGCTGAATGACACTAAGAGAAAGTACTCCACATATGATAAAGAATTTTATGCAATAATTCTAGCCTTGAAGAAATGGAGGCACTACCTTGTTCCAAAAGAATTTGTTTTGTATAGTGATAATCATCCTTTACAATTCATAACCAGACAGGAGAAGTTAAATCATAGACATGATAAGTGGATAGATTTTATGCAAAATTTCACTTTTGTCATTAAACATATTTCTGGTAATGCTAACAAAGTTGTTGATGCATTGAGCAGGAGATGTCTAATTCTGCAGGAATTTCAAGTGAAAAAATTAGTGTTTCAACACCTTAAGGATATGTATTGTGAAGACCCAAATTTTAAAGAAGCATATGAAGCATGTGCAAATCATGTGCTCAGAGACAGAAGCTAGTGGAAAGAGTATCTGATTCAAGATGGATTTTTGTTTAAAGGTTGTCAGTTTTGCATACCAAAGTGCTCAATGAGAGAAAATTTGTTGAAGGAAAAACATAGTGGAGGACTAGCAGGACATTTTGGCCATGACAAGACATTTGCACAGTTGAACAATTCATACTAATGGCCAGGTATGAGGGTATAAGTGAAGAAATTTGTGGACAAGTGTAAGATTTTCTAGTATGCAAAGGAAAGAGACAAAACACTGGATTGTATCATCCATTGCCTATTCCAAATAGGCCTTGGGATGTTATAAGTATGGATTTTGTGTTGGGATTGCCAAGAACACAAAGGGGAAGTGATTCCATATTTATTGTAGTGGATAGGTTATCAAAGATGGAACACTTTATCACATTCCATAAAATTAATGATGCAACACACATTGCAAATTTAGTTTTCAAGGAAGTTGTGAGACTTCATGGGTTTCCTAAGAGTATTGTCTCAGATAGAGACACTAAATTTGTTGGTCATTTATGGAGGACATTGTGGAAGAATCTGGGGACAAAACTATATTTTAGTTCAACATATCACCATCAAATGGATGGACAGACTGAGGTGGTAAATCAGAGTTTAGGAAATTTGTTGACGAGTCTAGTCATTGAACATCATAGCCAGTGGGATCAAATTATATCACAAGCAAAGTTTGCATACAATGACTCACCAAACAAAAGTAGAGGAAATAACCCATTCCACATAGTATATGGGATGAATCCAAGAGGATTATTAAAGTTGAGAGATCTGGAGCATAATGAATTTAGAAGTGCTGGAGTAGAAGACTTCACTGTAGAAATGTAGAAGCTTCATAATTAGATCAAAGAGTAGTTGCAGAATAACAACAAAGAGTATAAACACAAAGCTGATTAACATATAAGAGAACTTCAATTTGAAGTGGGAGATCGGTTTCTAGCACATCTCAGGAAAGAAAAGGTTCCCAAGGAGAACATATAACAAACTAAAGCTAAAGAAGATAAGACCATGCAAGATCCTAAGGAAATTTGGTGCCAATTCTTATAAGATAGAGCTTCTAGAAGATGTGGGTATATCGCCCATAATCAACATTTCAGACATGTATCCTTACAGGGAAGATGACACCAGAGAGTCAAAATATCAGAAAGAGATTCAGTGGGAGAAACAGATGCCTGTAGTAGAAAATACGCATATGGAGAAGATCATAGATCAGAGGATTGGTGAGAAGACCATGATAAAGACTTATTTTGAGTATTTGGTAAAGTGGAAAGGACACCCAATAGAAGATGCCAGTTGGGTAAATGAAGCAGATATTCAGAAGAATGGAAAGTCAGTGCAAGAGCTCATGGACATAAGTCCATGAATTTTTTTCTAGAGGAGTATGATGTAGGAGCATCGTCATAAAAACTCACGTGGAAGAAAGCTCAGCGCCTTTCGAAATAATTTTGAAATTTAAAGATGGCGTATCCTATAAATATTTTTGAATGGATTTCAATTAAAGAAGATCTTAAATATTTGGAGGTTGAATGATTGCATGATATTGATGAAGATCATATTTTTTTTAATGTAGTTGATTGGAGTATAGATCTGGAGCATTCTCTCTTATCTGTCTATTTTGAACATTTATTGTAATAAAGCCTTAGTCAAAGGGAAGGAACTCTATGAGCCCTCTTGTATAAATCTGTGTATTGTTTCCCAAATGAGGTTGCTGCAATTTAGTTAGAGGTTGCGATTTAGTTGAAGACTTATGAATGTTATTGTTGTTGAAGCTTATCAGAGTTGTAGCCATGTATATAGCATTTGAATGAATATAACATAGAATATTGATCAAAAGTGTCTGGTGTTGTTTTTATTGTGTCTATCTGAATGAATGGTAGTTATTCGGTTTCATTTATGTTCTCTGTTAATACTTGTTCTCATGTATGTATGGATTACACTGTTGAATGTATGAATCTGTGAGAATTAGATAAGTTTCAATTGTTTTTTCTTTTAAGATCCTGTGCAAGGATTGCATAGTGTCCGCAAGGTGTGCGTTGACAGAGTCTCTTTCTCCTCAAAAGATCAGAAGAGATAATGTTAATTTTTTGTATGCAGGGAGTGAATAAGTGTCCGCAAGGTGTGCGTTGACAGAGTCTGTTGTGACTCATAAGCTCAGGAGAGATAACTTGGAGCTTTGTATGTAAGGAATGCATATTGTCTGCAAGGAGTGCGTTGACAAAGTATTTTGACTCAGAAGCTCAGGAGGAGTAACTTAGGAGTATTTGCAGAAGCACGTAAGAACTGGTGCAGGGTGTGCACAGTCGCTCAAAAAGAAGCCAAGTCATGGAAGAAGACCTATTGCAAGGCATGCATAGAGTCAAATTTCGACGTGTCGAAGAAGCGCTCTGAGGATTTAGAGGTTTTGAGGAAGAACAAGATCAGGAGGGAGAGAGGGTGAGAATTCTTCAATAGGGAGGAATTCTTTAAAATTTCGTAAATTAACGAGCAATATCCATTTAGAAGGAAGCAAGATCGTTCCAGACCGTCAGATCTAGGAGAGTTTCATGAAGGTTAGCTGGGGAGCCCTTCACCACTTCATGGTTCGGAGGTTTTGAAGAGTTTGAAGAACGAGGATCACCGAAGTCCTAAAGCCGCGACGTAATCCTAACCGTTGGCTGCGAGGAGGATATGTGACAATGGATAATAAAGTTCAGAAGGAATAGCTTCAGAGAAATTGCGTGGATTAAATATCATTTTCTGTCGAAGTCATGAAGAGTGAAGTAATCCTAGCCATTGGTCACAGTGAGGATACGTGGTAGAGATCTGCAATATTCGGAGGAAAAGCAAGGTGGATTAACCAAAATTCTCGAAGCTTGAAATAGTGAAGTCTATTTTGGTTGTAGATCAGAGAATGACACATGTCGTTAGATCGTATTCTTCGAAAGAAAGGAATTTTGGGGAAAAGCGAGAGTGGAGGTTGCAAAACTCCCAAAGTAGTGAAGCCAGTTGTGACCGTCGATCTAGAAAGACACAGATCACCATATCGTGAACTTTGGGGAAAGCTAAGGAGGAAGGTGGAGTTGTTGACCAGGAGTCCTCTGAAGTGGAGTAAAGGAGGGATCTGAACCATCCATTGGAAAAGGACGTGTGGCACTAGATCCATAGCTTCAGGTACGAAAAACTTCGAAAGAAAAGGGTGTTGTAACACTCGAAACTCCCAAACACTGAAGTCCCATAGTAGATCACAGTCGTTGGTTGTTGAAGGAATGCGAACTGTAGATTTGGCCGAGGTGAGTTCGTCAGTTCAGAGTTCGGGGAAAAAGGGGTTAGATGCAGTTAAAAAAGTCGAAGCCTGAACTTCTGAAGCACCATCAGTTTTATCCCCAGGTCACATCCTGAGGTCATATGAGAGAAGAATCTAGTCAGAAGAGCTAGCGCCCGCCAGTTTAAATTTTCCAAGAGCGCCAGGAAAAGGGCCCACAGGTTCCATAGGACCTACGCCTAAGGAGTTAAGGGGACTGTGTTAAATCGATTTGGGGGCCACCAGGGTCTTGAGGAGCTAATTCAGCTCAAGTATTTAAAGATCCTAGACCGTGAGTTCGATCAACTCGTAGGAGAGAAGGGGGGTCTGCGTCAGTTTGCATGCAGATTGCATGGGCTTACACCTAGTTTTCATGAAGGACAATTGAAACCTTGGTTCCATTTATGTTTATTCTTCACCACTACTATTGTTGTTGAACATAAATACTAAAAATCTCTCCTATATGACACCCCTTTCTTAATTTCCATTGTGTTTATTATGTTAGTTGGCAAGGGGAATGAGCCCAGAGAGGGGCTTTGGAAGAGGATTCGACAATGGAGACGTTATGCAAAGAGGGAAGGAGGCATTGAGATTGAGCTAAGAATCAATACATGATGCATGGAAGCAGTGGCGACAGTCGGGTATTAAACACAATACTTTCTTATATATATACTCTCCCAAGAAAATAGAACACCATGTGTCCTGACAAGTACGAGGAAGGTTCTGGTGTCTACCAGTCTATTGTCTTCTGGTCCAGACTAGGCCCTCCTCCCGTACATGGAGAGTTCAAGAGGCACGCACAAAAGCTCGTAAAGTGGTGTGCACCCTTACTGGAAAGTGTAGCTAGGAATAAGAGATGACATGACTACCAACAATAGTGCAATAAACGCGAACATACCTTCTCCCTTAGAGTCATTCAATTCACTCATATCCAAATTCCAAGGTGTTGGGCTTTCTGCTCAAGATCTTGTAGTGCTTTCAGGTATAATTAACACCTTGGAATTAAGACCTTGATACAATTAACTCATTCAACAAAATATTTTTTTTCATTCCACACCTAGAAGTGTTGAAGACCTCCAGTCTTACATGTAGAGAAATGAACATATATTACTTGTACTTTACAGGGGCTCACAACATTTCCCCCACTACGCCACTTTTAGCTCACGCCTCTTCAATTTCATCCAAAATCTGCAAAGCTTGTGTCCATATGGAAACATTGATGCAAATACAATGGCGCCACTTGAGACTATGACCAAAGACTCGTTTGATAATGCGTATTTCAAAAATCTTCAAAACAATATGGGGCTTATGCAGTCGGATTAGGTTCTCTTCTCCACGACAAATGTGTCAACTGCCATTTTTGTAAATTACTACAACTTTCCCTATGCCTTCTCCAGAGAATAACCACTGAGCATGCTAAACAGTATCATATCAACATAGTAACAACCTAGTCTAGCTAGCAACTTCATTTATCAAGCAACAAGTAGCAGGACAGACATTAGTGGTAGTTTATAAATAACTCCATCAAGATTTGGTCTGGCTAGCGGCTTCATCTATTAAGAAACACGTAGGTAGCAGGGGCAAATAATAGTGGTATTTTAGAAGTAATGTCATTGACAATGAAAGGCGGTAATGTATCTTCACTGGAAAGCACGTAGTAGAAAGAATAAAATTATGTGTTCGACGCTAGAATGATGTAAAAACAATCTTCCAAGACTCCAACAAACCTAAACAACCACATATATATATATATATATATATATATATATAATAGTTAATAAATAAGAAAATAAAATATTTTTTAAAAATAAATGGAAATACAAATAAGAGTCCCACCCGTGTGCGAATGCTAGAGTCCCTCGGTGCATGGGACTAATAATCCAACCTTTCGGAAGAACGAAGAAAGGCCATGGTAGACCTGATTTCATTTAAAATGCTCAAAATTTTATATATAATCAAATGTTATAAGAAATAAGTAATCTATAAACCAATTGCCCATTCTATAGATTTTGTTGATTTGAATGTTTTATTTTAATATTTTATTTTATTTTATTTTGACTTACCTGTTTAGTTTATATATATTGTAATTAACAATTTTTTATATAAATAATTTTTTTTTTATAATTTAAAAGAAAATAAATCAATAAAACATTATATATTATAATAGAGAGCTTTAAATTAGAACTATATTAAATTAAAATATAAATGTTTTTATTTCATTATTACAAATACATAATTTATTACAAATATTTTCATTATATTTATTCAAAATATCACTATAAAACTAAGACTAAACTACAGTAAATATTATTTCAAAAATTAGTTAATGCATGTATGTTTTTCTTCAAGCCCAAACTAAACATGAAAGTCTAATAAATCAATACATATCGATGACAAGCATTTGATCCACTTTGTTTTTGATATCAAGAAACTATATCATTGACTTTTATTGTATTTTCATATTAGAAGAGTAGTACTATTTTGTTTTTTCCAATTAAAAAAGGAATAATGCTTAAAATTTACAAAGATGTTTGAAGCTTATATATATAAAGTTTAATTTTAAAAAGATGTTAAAATTATTTATATGTATTTTCAATTTTGTTTCTCATTTTCTAATGAAATATTTATAGATATTAAAGTTTCAGTATTATGTTAAATATATTCATATAATTATTAGCACAAATAAAATTAGTAATTTCAATATTGTAGTTGTTGCAATAGGAGAAACATTATCCTCCATTTACCTTCAATTTTATTGAAATAAGATTTAAAATCTATCAATATCTCTATACATTATAATCTAAAGTATCATTGCAATTTAAACTAGCAGAGCTGAGAGAACGCCTAAAGGTATCTGATCTGTTGGTAAAGGTAGCAGCTAACTACCTTTACCATGGCCGTGAGTGAGCCTACTCCAACACAGAGCGCACATAAATAACACGAGAAAAATTACTCCATGCCAGCCCAAAATATGGTATGATTTGAGCTCATTCTGTATAAAGCCAGTGCACAGTACTTCTTAATGATATAAATGTGGCTTGCATAGATATTAATCTTTTTAATAATTTAAACATGGAAATTATATATCCTTACAGTAATTTTATATATATTATTACTGCTCCCTTCTTGTAAATTTAAAAAAAACTTATACTCCTTTTGAAAACTTGAAAACTTGTGCAACATAGTTATATACATATAATTAACATCATTCAAAAATTATTAAAATTAAAAATGCATATTAATGACAAATAAACCATACGATCATTTTCACGTAATGGAAAATAAACCTTAAGATCAATTATAATAGTTGTTGTTACAAGTTGAGTCACAAGGAAATGGACAATCGATATACTTGACAACACTGCGATCGAAAAACCAATCGCCAACTGCTTCTGCAATGGTCTGCCAGTAAACAAAAACATAAATATCTATATACCTTTGTTGACATTGAAAATCGCATATCTACACCATAGAAAGGTAATACAACGACGCACCTTTGAATTTAATTTTGGAGATTGAGGTGTGTGCCACAGAATTTGTATAAGTGTTTGACAGTGTGCATAGCATGAATTGATAAACAACCCTCCAGTTGTTGAGGTAGAGACCGGTGTTAGTGCACTGATCATTTCATTCCTAAATCCTGCCATTGTAAAGTATATCAGCAAGTTATCAACTCACTTGTCATTTTACAAGAAATGCATCGTATTAATAGAAAGAAGAAATTTGGGTATTCATTCAGAAACTAACCTTCCAATATTTTCAATTGCCATGGAGCGCAGGTCGTGATATTCAACTTGCAATTCTGCCATTTATTGCCGGGATCCGCTATAACTGGTACAAAAATATTTGCAATCTATAGAAAACAAAAGACCAGTCATAGAAAATATTAAATTGCTTTCCATAATTATATGATATCGAGAATAACAGTGAAAATGTCTGAAAAAAAGTGAAGAGATTCTATCTACCTGCAATGGATCATATGCAGAATTTACCACAAAAAGTGGTGTCTTGATCAACTGTAACAGATATTGTGGGAAGAAACACTGCCATATTATATCATTAAATGTTAGCAACAATTCTTACAGAGAAGTGGCATTGTAACACAATTTCAAATGAAAAGAACTAATGAACAGCATTCTACCAGACTTGCAGGATCCATTTTTGAAGTGCAAGCAGCTGGCAAGTGTTTTAAAGATCCCTACAATACAATATCAAATTCAACAAATGCAAGACGATGCAAAATATATATCATGAAAAACAAAAGCATGAGGATGAAAAGAAGATAGAAAAAACCAATGCAATATTTTAATAAGCTTGGGATATGTCTGTAGATATATACATGAAATGTGACGATCTGATCATAGTAATGTCTAAATGGATTACTTCCTGCTACGTCCTCTCTGCACCATTTGCAAGGCAACGGTGCGTAATGAAATTATCGAAATATGCATAAACTGTGGAATACAGATAAAATATGGAGTTGCATGATATCAAATAAGATGTGATTGAGGACACACGAATCCAAGAAAAATCCGGCATCTGCCATGCATTTGACTTTTGCACAATTAGGAAGAAGATCACTGAATTCATCGCAGTGAATAAATGTGGCTAGGCCACCCGCTGAGCAGCCAGTGAGTAGAGCCTGCGAAAAAATCAGTTGATAGTAGCAAAACCTTTGATGATATATATGTATGCACTGTAAGTAAACCTTTGATGAGCTTTGTCCATGCCCCGTGCCAAAAGATCTTCCATTACAGCTTGCCATATCCTTTGTCCTCTCAAATGGAGCTTGCTACCCTGAAATACTGTTCATTAGGAAGGAAAGTTTGAACTGATATGTTATTGCAAGAATCTTTGTTTATAGATTTTAAAAATCCTGTAAGCTGGGTATTCAAACTACCATACCGGGTCTACCTCCTCCACATCTCCAGTGAATGACGACTGGTCACAGTATCTAACCATAACGCGGTTCCAATTATAAAAATCTGTTGAATACAGTTTTTCAGGGATTTTAATGACACGATTCTGGTGGAAATTCTCGTTGAAATTTTGCTTCATGACTTTAGAAAAAGAAATTTTGCAAAAAGTTAATTTAATTGATTCAAACATTACTATAAAGCTTTACGTCAATCATATACTAACTCATTCCATTATATATATACATTCTATGAAATTCATCTATTAGTAGATATTCTTACGATACTATGAAGAAGCTTCGTTGTCTTATTAACTCATTCTATGAAATTCATCTATTAGTAGATATTCTTACTGCACTATGAAGAAGCTTCGTTCATTTATTAACTGGTTCCATGGAGTATTCTTGCGATGCTATGAAGAAGAGATTATAATCACATTCTTACGATACTATGAAGAATAGATCATAATCAAATGACTTTAGAATGAAGGTTTGAAATACCTGGATTTTCTGATTGAAGGTCACTTAAAACGCCTCTAAATGGTATTGTTTTACCCATGTACAGAGAAGAACCCAATGCAGAGCGCGCGCGCACCGAACAATTTTGTATATTTCCACACCATCCTCCACCCTGCATGATAATTTGCAGTAAATAAGACTTCAATCCCAATAAGACAGATGGGTTGGATACTATTCTATCTCTCACTACTCTGAAAATTTTGTATTATCTCTCACTACTCTGAAAATTTTGTATGATGTAGTATTTGAACGGGAAGAGTTATCAGAACAACCAATCACAATGACATAGAGCATCAATATTAAAATGATACATTATTGGAGTGTGCAGTGTGGAGGGCAGAGACCTTGTGGATGAAACCAGGTGCAAATCTCATATAAATTTGACAACACTTCTCATAATCCAAAACTTTAACACAAAGAACTTAATATTCCCTAAAATAAATGAAAAACACAATTTTCAAGAACAACATACAAGAATAAGAGAAACGACTTGCCTCCAAGTGAACGAGCCAGCTATTTGCTCCTGATCCAATCCCCCTTTGTAAATGGTAAGCCGGTGGGCTTCCATCTAAACAAACTGCAGTCATGAATGAAATTATTTAGCTGTGTTCCAGAAATTAACCTAAAATTTGACACACCCCACACTTACCAGCTCCTTTGGCTACAGCATTGTGCAACACAGTGATGCTTACATTAACCGTTATATTGGATGAATCAATATGTGAAAACTCTTTTGTTTCCACGATTTCGCCTCTAACGAGAGTATGTGCATCTATTTGTATTGCAACAATTACTACAAGAACGAATGTATATTTTATAGATCTCATATTGATATTTGCAGTTCTTCTGCTAACCATCTCAGATAAAAACCAAGCCTAGCCAGGACAATCAATGCTAAACATAGCCAATGGTGTAACAGTTGACTCTAGATATAGCCGCAGGCTAAATTCATGACGAAACCCAGTTCAGAATAAAATATGTAAACCCAGTTCGCAGTAAACCCTAATCGGATGGAAACTTCAATTTCGGTGAGGGGGACTAGTTCATGAGGGCTGGGCACGTTTCATGGTAGAATTCCTCGAGAATAGCACGTGAGAATTAGAAGTTGTTAAGAAATTGAATGATCTCTGTAATCTATGCAATTGTCAGAGAAAAAAAGCAAAGCAGTGAGTTAAGGGTAGTAAAGTTGCACGCAGGCCTGGAATTTCAAATTTATCCTGTCTGTCAAGACAAAAATTGATGACGGTTAAATTATTTTCATGCCTGTCACTTCAAGTTTTACCCAAAATCATAAATGTCAAAATATTTTGTATATTGTGTAAATTTCAAAAGATCCAAACTGAAGCATTGGAATTTGTAATTTGGGTGTCCATTTATTCCCTCAACTAACACTGTCCAGGTGTCATCAACCTCATTGTTGTGCCTCTACCTAGTTCCTTGAAGGCTGAAGACATGAATTATAGCTATTAACCTAGGCGGTATATACTTACAAGTCTCTATCCATATTGACAGCCATAAGTTCTAAACTCAGAAAACATATTTGTAAAAATAAAACTAACTACTTGAAATTGTGTGATCTAATACAAGTATAAACAATTCAATTTCATGAATCAAACATACTAGTGAAGAAAAATCAAGCGTTTCAGGAAAATAAATTGATTCATTGAATAAAATAGGAGAGAAATCGTCTTGGCAAATATATCTAGAGATGAGTTTATGTGTTCAGTACCTCTTTCGTAACTTCAACCAGAAGGTTGTCCAGCTGTGGTGTAGCACCAGCGAAAATCCCACTTCCTTGAACAGCACAATCAACATTCAGGTAGGCCACTGCTTGTGAGCCCAAGTTTCCAAAATTTTGTATACCCACTCTATGGATCCTATCTGTGCACCGGTACATTACAAAATGGTTAGAATCCCTTCATTATATGAATAATTTGAAGTCGAGATTCAAGATATTGTTGAGGCTTTTACCATTCCATACTTTTCTGCATCCCAACTGCCGAGGATAATGCTTCTTCTGGGTAGCCATCCTTGGCGAAGCAAGATGCCGAAATTTCTAGCAATCTGTTCATATAAAAATTTAAAAATTACCAACATGAATGAAGTTTAAACACAAAATTTTGTTTGTTCTTCTCTGAAAAAACCATGATGTCCCTTACTTCTAGAAGAACAGCTGTACCGCTGTTTGGATCCACAGCTCCATAAGTCCAGGCATCTCGATGGTTCCCAAGAATAACAAACCTGGCGATTCAGCACAATAGATGTTAATGTAGACTGCAATTTATGAAGGTAGTTCAAATGTTTAACAGAAGGTTATTTAGGTATCAGAGCGGAACTGTGATTTTCTAGCTATACCTGTCAGGCTCTTCTGAGCCCCTTATCACAGCGAACACATTTCGAATCGTGGCCAATGGCGGTATATACGGTCCGATCCAGTCTCCAATGCATGGATTTAATACTCCAGCTCTCAACATTAACTCTTGGCTCATGGGAAACATTCCATCTCTGGTTCAGAGCATGCAAGGTTTAAATGGCTTCTTGTACTGGTTATGGTTTCCGTTTAAATGGTAGGTCGGGCACAATTTTGGCCATATATCTTATTTGAGGTGTACACAACTTTCACCCGTGGAAAACAACTCAAAGCCGAGCATTGATTGATTATTGAAAAGGTAGCTGAGATGACTGCTTGACTTCCCACTATTGTTGCCAAGGTAGCCACTACGAAGACTGGACAGAATACAGCTTCTGCATCAAATACATTATCAGATTAACACTCGTACAAGCCTCCTAGTTCCAAAGGGGCTTCAAAATTCTTGTTAGAAAACAAAATTTGAAGTGTTTAGGACCCCACTTAGACCAAATTGTTGTCATAAATCTACAAGTTTCTCCACTTCAGCAAAAAAAAATATGTGCTCTTCTTTGTTATATAATATACAACTTCCTAGCTTTCCAATATCTTCAAGGCATATAATGGACTTAATCTCGACAGAAATGTGCTCACCTGGTATGGACATATAGAAGCTCCTCTGTAGGTCCCCTTTGTGCTTGGAAAGAAATGCAGCATCCCCCATGTAGGCGAGAATCAAGCAGGGATAGACAACTCCTATGAAAGCTATCTGCCATTGCATACAAAAGTTTAAATTGATTGTTTCTTGGTGGATTTTAAGTGTGTGTTTCAGTCATGGAATTAAAGACATTTACTCACCTTGATTGACAACTGTGAGAAATGTCCCAAATATGATCACAAGCAATAAAGTTTCTTATGTGATTAACAACTAAAGAGTTCTTGGTTTCAGCTATAGTCCCATCCATTTGTTCAGGCTCTTTTATTAGTGCATATCAGTGATCCGTTCAGTTATATTAGCATCCATTTCCTCAAAATTATTTCGTTTGCAGAATACTGAAGATTTGACAAAAGTAATAACATCCATTTGAAAAGAATCCTACATGTCGTATGTTTTAAAAAGGAAAATTTTGTAAACTCTGGCAACCAGTTGCTAAAAATATTCCTTTCAACCTTTTGGGATTTTCTAAGAGATACGAAGTTGGACTTTGCTCAGATCATTTTCTCGTAAGGCAATTTCCAGAAATATGTTAAAAAAGAGGCAAACCTGTAATGCAAAGGACTATGCCTCGGAGAGACTCCCAACCATCTACTTTGGTCTTTCGAAAGAAATTAAACATGTAGTAGGGTAAGATGGCTCTGAAAACCATGGGGTTCCACCGAATTATGTTGTAAATACCAATGCTACTGATGCAGAGAAGCCAAGCTATGACGATGGGTGCAAACAAAAAACCAACTTTCCGGGTGCCGAAGTGCTAAAGTGCAAAGAGACCCACCAAGATGACACAGGCAATAAGCACAATGTACCCTGCCAAATATCAAGTCAATGAAACATCATCCTCAAATTCAATAACAAACAATTGAAGATTGATAGGGCTTTTAGGATGGAATTGCACTTACTGTCATCGAGATCGGCCTTGACTTTTATGCCCTAAACTGTCGACAGAACTGCCAAAAAAAAATCGAAAACCCTAAAACTTTGATATGAATCTAGCCTAAAAAAGTCAACTTAGAATTAATGCAAATTTATATAGTTGCCACTGTAACACCCAATTTTCACATAAAATGCGTTTTCTTTTTTCTGATTTTTTATAACT
>SNQJ01S0016726.1:52434-66897 GCA_010110895.2 Picea sitchensis
AGTATGTTATTTGTTAAGAAGTATGTTGCAGTGTGACAAAAACATTTACCTTATAAAATTCAAATAAAAGAAAAAATAAATTTTAAATATTTTTTGTATTTTTTTTTAATAAATAGATTAATTAATTTTAAAAAATAATTGAATTTTTTTTTAAATATTTTTATATGTAAGATTCTTTGAAATGATTCTTTTAAATATTTTTATATGTAAGCTTAAGGGGCATTCCAACTAGTTAATGATTCCTCCAAAAAATAAATAAAATATTATATTTAAATTTTATTATCAAAATAAATTTATTAATGAAGATAGTATGGAAACTTTGTAAAAAAATGATTTTTAAATATTTTTTTCAAAATTTAAATAATTTTTTTCTAATTTATAAATTACTTAATTAATTGTAAAAAATAATTAAAATCTCTTTTAAATATTTAAATATGAAATCACTAATTTTTAAATAATATTATATTTAAATTTCATTATCCAATTAAAGTTATTAATTTAGATAGTATGGAAACTTTGTACAACTTACAATATTTTAGAGTTTAGGTATTTATAACATGTATCTAATCTGGTAAACCAAAGAATATTTTAAGCTTGTATTTATTATTAAGTTAATTTTATTTATTAGTGAGTTAAATGTTGTTTCTTGACATATCTAGATGATTTGTTTATAAATTTCTTCAATTTAATAACTTTTTGTGTTAATGAATTTTTTAATTAAAATTAATAAATTATTGATTTAATATGTAAATATAAATAGAAGAGTGGTAAAAATGTTAAAACTTCATTAAAAAAAATTAAGAACAAAAGTAAACCTTAAATTTGATTGGAATATGTCCTTATCATATAAACAAATATGTGAAAGGAGTAGTCTTTTTGTGTGAGAAGGTGTTTAACACTATAACCATGAAAATCATAACCATGAGAATCATATGAATTATTGAATATTGAATATTAAGAGATTAAAAAAATGGACATGTAACATTCATATTTAAATTTAAATGAATATTAAGAGAGATCCAAAAAAAAATTGAAATATACAATATCCATATTTAAAAAATCTTAGGTTAAAATGGTCTACTCTAATTTATTTTATTATTATATATAATTTTTTACATTAATATTTAGTCTTTGTTCTTTTATATTATAGATCTCAACTTGTTTTCATTTTGATTTATAAGTGTTTCTCATAGATATGTTATAACGTTCCACATTGATATGTTTTAAATTGCACCTCTTTTATATTATTATTATTATCAGTGTCAATTTCCATTGAAGCATAATAATGTCCATACCTAAACAAAATAAAATGTTTGTGTAAAACTAAAATTCCAAACAATAAGAGTATTAGTTTATTGAACCAAAACTAAATAGAAGTTTTGCATTGAAATAGTTAAGTCACATTGTCTTAGGACATTTATGCTACATTAAGGCTAAAATGAACTATGTTATGGGTACTAGGCTAATAGATTTGCATTATCTAATCTAGTTTCCCACTATGTCAATTAGTTGGTCATGGGTTTGTTCCTGCTTAGGTTTGGATAAAAGTGACAAGTAATCATCTTGATATTAGTCACTCAAAAATATATGTTTCAAGTAAGATGATGGTATAGCTCAAATGTCTTTTGAAAAAATAGGGTTGGACATTTTTATAGTCATATACCATAAATTCTTAAAGTAAGTCACCCCAAGAACCTCCAAACAAACTCACCATATGATGAGCATATGAAGATAAAATGGCCCTCGATTTGTGACTCTATGTAACATGGCCAACATGTAGGATGCATCGAAGGAATATGGCACTTTATGTCAATGTGGCATTAATAGGAGAAGACTCTAATTTGAGCAAGGGAATTCTAACACTACAAGGCCATTAAAGTTTAGTGAATTTGAGAGGACTAATGAATCCATCAATGAAATGAAAATATGTATTGTAGTAATGGAGCTTCGGTAAGAGTGGCTCAATGGGGACAACGCGTGTGGACTGAAGATAATTTTTGAATATCTCATCTTGAATGCCCTTGTTTATCTCACTTTTGGAGAAGTTTTGTGTGTCAATTGAAAATTTGTGTGAAGTCAACATATCAATAATATCAAGACCTAGATGAAGTAATGAGGATGCTCTAACATGATAGTTAGAGTGGATCCCATTATTAGTCCACTGCATAGAAGACTCAAGTGTGAGATATGTGTATCTAAGATGACACCTCTAAAAGTTTCTCATTCACCTAAATGGGTGATATCATTGTCACACATTGGAAGACCACAAAGGAAATGAATAGACTAGTGTTGAAGTTTGTAAGATTGGTGGTTTAAGGAACCAACCTTTTTTCATGGATGTTCATGGAGAGCATTGAATCAAAGGTGAAGCAAGGGAACTCTCTATGTAGCTATGATGTATGTGGCTAATGAAGATACAAATAGGGTATATGCAAATAAAAAATTGAGGTCTTAAATGTAATCTCGAAAAAAATAGTTTATGTAAAATAAATTAATTAATTAACATAAATTTTCATTTTAACTTTTGCTAATAACATTAAATAGTATGAGTTCTTAATTAAAAAAGAAAAAATGAAATATTTAAAAAAATAAAATAAGAGAGACTTATAGCATGATGTAAAAGAGAGCCTAAAATATTTTGGCATAACATTGTTCCTACAAAATCTAAATAATTGAGTAATATTAACATAAACTATAGAAATTTCATTTTAACCAATTTTATATTTCCTTAGACACTCTCAAGATCTCAATTGTGGATATAAAATATAGCATTAAGTGCATCACCAATGGAAAAGCTAAAAACATTAAAGAGTACTAAGACTAGATTGTAAAGTGTGGCTTTGATCAAAACTATTTAAAAACAAAACCAATATTGTCAAAATTAAGATCAATACTCATAAACTCCAAAATGAAATTGGTTATTTGACAAACACAAAAACACCCCAGAATGAATGAATTTGTAAAATTTATATTACAAAAAAAATTAAAAATAAACTTAGTATCCATTTAATTTACTCTACTCTCAATAATATAACACATAACTTTACCCAATTTGAAAATTCAATTACTCTTCACCACATTCTTCCTTATGAAAATCACATAATAAACTTAATATTCTATTTTAACCATATTCAAATATAAAATTGGCATTTTTCATATCTAAGTAATTTTTAAAACCTTTTCATTATTAAAAGAATTATAATAATTTTATATTATCATTTTCATCCTATTTAAATATAAAAACAACCTATTACACAATATTTATTTATTTTATTTATTAATAAACTTAATTAATTTTAAAAACAATAAACATTATTATAAAAATATATATATATATATAATATTTAATAAATTATAAATTCTATTTTCTAAGAACAAATAAACATATATCAATGTGCATGAATCCCCATTTACCAACTTTCTTTTAATACAACTTGTTTAAAATATTAATGACCTATAACTATTACTATTAATTGCCAATTAGGATAATCATATATTAATAATTTAAAAATCATTTGCATGAACCTCGAGGAATCCATATACCTTTCTTATAATACAAGTTGCTTATATTTTTATTAGCCGATAGTTTCGTCTTCCATGTTAATTTTATTTCATTTTTTTTTGGAAGGTTGTATTTAAAAATCATTATATAAAATAATTAATTTTAATTGATAAAGGGTTTGTCTCTTTTAGATGTAACAAAATGTCGTTTTTCGATGTAACAAAATGACCTAATATCTAGATTCTATGTTACAAAATAGGTTAATGACCTAAGATTTGATGTGAAGAAAATAGGTTTCACCAATAAAATAATAAGTGTTTAATCGGTTAATGTTACTTAAGTTGACTAATGTGGATATAGTGTGTGCATCAAGTTTAATTTGTTTTGGAAGGTTGTGCAATCATTTTTAGGTTTAAAAACAATGCATAAATAAATTTATTTTAGTTGAATAAGAATTTGTTTTTCAATGATGTAACTAAATAGATTAATGACTTAATATTCAAAATCATTTTGGAGGAATGAAAGTTTATCTGCCAAGTTTTTGGCTAGGAGGATGCGAGGCACTTTTGCTTAACCGGCACAAACACTTTAGTAGAAAGGCAAGATGCAAATGTTGGGGTTGTTGAGACGATCCAGACAGATGGGCACTCCTACAGTTGGATGAGACGTGTTATGGAAAAGTCAAAGTTGGACACACCATGAAGGGTGTGGACTTGGCTAGATGACTTGAGGAGGTATGGACCAAGATACATTTGGATGAGTGCTCCGCACTTGGAGGTTGCAACGGGAAACAAGGTGCCTCAAGGAACACGTTGTTGCAGATCGTGACCATTGGACACACCTTCCGTGGTCGTAATGTGTCGATGAAGCTATCATGGTTGGTGGATGGGGTTAACTTGCACATGGACGAGTTGGGGGCAAAAACGACCCAACAATGGGCAAGGCGGTGGACTCGTCCTGACTTGGGAAAACCAACCAGCAAAACTAAGAGTCAGATGGGGTCATTTCCAGGGGATGCAACTCTTCAAAAGGAAGGAGTAGGCACCTATATATGTGAGACGAGTTGGACAAACTAAGGCATCACTCATCAAGCAGAACAAGAGGAGAAAGCAAGAGATCATCAAGCAAAGAGAGCACACAACACATAAGAGCAAGTGAACGCAAAAAGGAAGAAGAAGTCAATCGAGATGACAGAATCAACTGAGACAGACCTACAGTTGCGATGAGGGTTGATTGTGCGAAGAAGGAAGGCGAGTCAAGAAGTCAATTTGGCTAGGTTTATTTGTAGCACTATAATGAGTCAGGGATCCCCTCTTGTACATCTATCGTAACTTGTAACATTTTGTATCATTGTTATTACAATTGTTGGGCACATCTTGGTGCCACCCAAACATAATAATTGTTCCATTTTCATGTGTTAGATGTTCTCTTGCATACTTGTATACTTGTGTTAAATGTTAAGTTGCATAATTGTTCAAGTGTAGATGTTGGCCACGGTTGGGTGTGCACCTTGATTGTGTAACATATAGAGTTGAAGTGTGCGACTTGACTTGTTGTAGCTCAAGGTTGGTATGGGTGTGCCTTGAGTGAAGAGACACAATTTAGGTGAAGTAAGCTCGGGTTGGTCTAGCCATCAGGTCAAAAACAATGTCATTGGTGTGGCACGACCAAAGGAGTCAAACGACTTGGGATCTCTAAGTCAAGTGTAATATCCCCATTTTTCGATTCCCCTGCCTTGCAGTCAGAGGCAACCTTATGAGTTTATGTCAGCCTGACCAGAGGAGTAAAATGAAGATAACAGTGAGCTCAAGAAATTTGGAGGATTTATATGGGGCCCATGCTAGTCCATTCACCATCTTTCATCATCAGGATCATTTCCGCACAGTTCGCCCTTGGTTTTGTGGCATTCCGATGATTTCCGTAATTTTGGGTTATTATTGAGCATACTTTAATTAAATACACTAAAGATATTATTTGGATCGTATTATTTGAGGGGACACCTTAGTGTTATAGATCATTGGAATTGGGACGCAAAACTCTAAAGGTTGAGATGATAAAAAAAAATGACTTCCAGTGGTCAGAAAGGCTTTGAAGTGAAATAAATCACTTTTTGGACTAAAAAGGTTTATTAAATTAATAAAGTGATTTTATGAGAAAATATTAAAGATTAATTAAAAGTCACTTGACGGGGAAAATGTGAAAGGGGGTATAAAAGAGAGATATGGGCTCATATTCTCTCATTATGTTGTTGATCATTTGATTTGATTTGGAGAGATCTTGGAGCCTTTGGGGGTTTGGAGTAAACCCTAGTTAGGATTGGTTTCGGTGGTGAGAGATCCACCCTAGCTAATCAGGCTTTGGTGGTGAAAGGTTCCAAACTAGCCATTTATGGGGAATTTCATTCAAATCTTCCACTTATTTCTATTGAAAAGAAAGATCCATTATTTTGCTAAGTTTTGTGGTTATTTGTAGGAGGTTGTGTTGTTGTGGAGGCCAAACCCTCATTTGCAGTAGTGTGAATTTGAAATAAGGGCCACCTCATTTGTTTGTAGAGAACGTGGGCACTAGAGAAGAGCTTCACTAGTATTTTACGGCTTGTGGCACTCTTGAAGAAGGTTGTCTCCTATCAACAAATCGTGGGGTTCATAGGGAAGTTGCTTCAGTGTATCAATACTACCAAGTGGGAGTATTTACAGTTTAGAATTAATCATCAATCAGATTTATATATGTTGGGTTTTACTATTGCCATTTTCCTCTAAATTTTTTAGGAAATGTGCCTATACATTGTTATTTCTGGTGTATAAAAAAAGAGGGTCGATCCAAGGTATTCTTGTTGCCAAGTGGAGGTATTCTCAGATCCAACCCTTTGTTGGTTATGGTGTTTTTAAGGGGCTGCTACAACGCCTATATTGTTGCTCCAGATTGCGTTTACAACAACCATATCATCTAGGAAAGGAGTTGTTATAATGTGAAAGGGGCCTGCAAAGTTCATAAGACTTTTCCAGCCATCTATGTCACCAAGTGCCATTGTGTTTCATGGCATATTTGTGAGTTATCTCTTGATGTACTAGCTCTAATTTGATGGTTACAGTTTGGTTGTATTCCTTGTTATTGATTAGTTCATTGTTCTTTTAATTATTGTTGTCATATGTCTTGAACCAAGTGCTTTTGGGTTTACATGCAAATTGTTTGTTAAAACTCTTAAGCGAGAAAACACTTGAAAATAGACCAAACAACAAATATAAAACATAATAACAACAACAATAAGGTTTTAGCAGTGGGATAGAGTATGTCAAATAAGTGTTTGACGAAAGTCTTACACCAACCATAAATTATAGTAGCAACAAGAGGGGTTTATACATAGGTATTTGGGCCTACTACCAGGTGTTTGACATAAGTCATAAACCAGAAATCACCCAATATCATAACAACAGTAGAAAATAAGTAATTACAGTGGGTTTTGGCTATGTCAACTAATTGTTTGACGAAATTCATGACCCAAGGAAACTACTAGAATGTTATAGTTGTAGGAAGAATTATACAACAACCATTAGGAGGGATATTACAGTGGTATCAGAGCATTGTATCGTCCTAGCCTAAAGGGGATTCAGCGAGAAAAAATTCCAGATGGAAAATCAATGGGCATACCAGTGGGCGCAAGATGCAGAGTTTACAGATTGTATGAGGGAGTATATGGCACTTGGTGAGACATTTTACATAGCCATGACATTCAAATAATTTTTCCCATTAAACATCCAAAGTGGTATGAGCCCCAATTAGTAGTTGATGAGGAGTCCTTTAAAAACACAGGGAAAAAATTGAATGGGCGTGAAGGACAGGTAGACTGGTTGGAGGCACATGCATCTCGTCATGTTGGGGATGTGTGCAATGAGGATGAAAAAACAACATTCCTTGATACACCATTAGAACCATCCTATGAGGTTGCCAACACCAGTACACATGATAGAGATGTTGATAGTACCCAAGATGAAGTTTTCCAATTCAACGCCTTATCCCATTTATGATACTTATGATGATGAGGGTGTGATTACACCTGAACATGACGAAGTTTTGGGGGTGTATGAGTTTCCTTTGGATGTTGATCTATCATCTCGGGATTTGTGCATAAAGGATGACAAAAGGGAAGATGACTTTGGGGAGCATGATTGCAACACAAAAAATTGGTATGTAGAGGTTTGTTTCTATGAGTCCCATCATTTGATAGGAAAATTGAAGGTGTGTGAGGACATGATTGTGGCAGCCATAAAAAATTTTGAGGACACTCATACATTGGTAGCAGGTTGTTGTTGGAAGGCTCCAAGGACACATGATGAATTTGGAGGAGAGATTTCCCTTGCAAAATTTCAAGCACTCAGAGAGGTGTTGGTAGTAATGAAAACCAACTACCTACATCTACTTTCAAATATGTATAATCTTCTCACACTTTATGATCTATGTATTATGGTGCACTAAAAGGGAAAGAAGAGGAGGTCAACAAGCTTACCCATGAGCTTGAGATTACCGAGGATTCTTTGAAGAGCACGTAGATGGCCCTTCAAGAATCATAGATGCAAGTTGTCGAGCTTTATGGGGAACTGAGTTTGGTACAGTCGTCATCATCTACAACAGAGGCTCAGTCTTGTATAGTAGCCATAGCATGGGAGGATGCTAGCAATGCTTATGATTGGATGGAGGAGCTTCTTTTAAGGATCCAACACAAGGAGCAGTCAAATTTGCATGCACTTAAGGAGTGGTATGAGTTAGAGGTTTTTTATTATGTGCATGTTTTTCATTATGGGGATGATGAGACACATCCTTTGGAGAGACCATTAAAGGGTCGAGACTTAGCTATCGAGGAGATAATTGAGCATATTCCTTGTGGATCAACCAACAATGAAGTATATGTACCCATTGATTATGGGATTGAGTATATGACAGAGGTGGACACATCACTCTAAAATCTAGGTTCAATTGAAATTAGGGGAGTAATGGATATAGTCGTGCATACAGGACACATGGTGGTATAGGATGATGCAGTGGTATGTAGTGGTGTATAGTGGGTTTTTGGAGCGTTTCCACCAGGGATACCTCCTGACAGGGGCGTCGAGCATACATTGGGGTTTGATTTACCCAGGATCTATGAGTGGATGGATGAGCTTCATGGATCAGTATATTCCTCGAAGATTGATCTTTGATTAGGATATCACCAAGTCAGAGACAGAAAGAAGGATACACACAGGACTAATTTCAGGAGCTATTATGAGTTCTTGTTCATACCAGTGGGGATGACCAATGCACCTGACACTATCCAGTATTGCATTGTCGTTGTCCTTTGATACTCTCATTAGATACAACAAGACATGGCAGGATCATGTGTGGCAATTGGATGAGTCATGGGGTATTATGGACATGACTGAGATTTGACATTTGGACTATGTGGTCAATGCGCAGGGTGACAGGAGGATATCTAGGTTGTAATGGATCAGTGCACAAATATTTTAGATGATAAAGTGGTGGATGGAATTATCTACTATAGAGGCCACATATATATAGTTCTTGAATCTACACTTAGGGAGAGGATCATGAGGGATATGCGTGATACACATTTGGCAGGGCATTCTGAGTACTCATATGAGTATGAGGCACTGCAGGTGGCAGAGCTACTTTCCAGGGAGGTGTTTAGAGTCCATGGTTTACTCGAGTACATTGACAGTGATAAGGATAACAAATTTCTCGGTGCATTTTGGTATGATCTAGGTGGATATTGGTGGCCACTCACCTATTCCAACTGGTTCCTCTTGACAATTTTTAGTTCAACACGTTCTTCTGTACTTCTTTGTAATTGTGGGTTCTACACTTATGGGGTTGTCTGAATCCCTACACATCTTCCAGGTGGATATTGGTGACCTCCCACCTAATCTAACTCGCTTATTTTGGATGTTTTCATGTCAGCACATACTTTTGTACTTCCAGGGCTGTTTTGGGGCCCTAAACAGTGTTTTTTTGGCTTTCCACAGTCAAACTATAGACAAAGTCAGAGTTTGACGATGTAATGTGCATTTCTTGAAAAGACCTTTCCAACGGGCTATCACCCACCTAAAATTGAGGTCGTATGCAAAAGTTACGACCCCGAGAATTTGATTTACCAACTTACCCATCGAGGCCCACATGACTTTTGGCGTTTCACCTCCTAGGGTTAGGTTTTTGGATGTCTAGGGTTTTGGCATTCATGAGTAATGTTAAAAAGGCCTTGGAGCCTCATTGTAATCATTCTGCTTAGATGGAGGCACGTAGCAACCGCATCTCTTCTCAGAGATAGCTACCACCATTCGAGCAAGTTGTTTCAATTTTACAGTTTTACAGTTTCAACCTATTTCATTAATTCAATAAAAGATATTGTTCAGTAGATACATGTGTTGTTCTCCATATCTTTGTGTTTATTGTATTCAGTATGTTAATCAATCCGTTCCGCTCCTAAATCCATAGTATGGTAGGAGCCAAACAAATTAGTAGGCGCATAGTTGATCCCTGGTACTTGGTTTCCACTAGATGATGGCATATCAGGGACTTGGCTCATTTTAACTTCGATGGTTATTAGTATGGCACAAAAGCAGTCAACAGGCCTTGGGAGTGAGGACTTCCAATTTGGTGGTGGGATCCGAGCATCCATTTGAGTGATAGATTGCTTCAGATGATGATGATGATCGACAGAGTTGTGACAATGATTGGTCTGATTTATTTTTGGGATGTTAGTAGAGGGGAGATTGAGACTTACTCTATATGGCAGGATATAATTTATTTTCTGATAGCCAAGATCGAGGATGGTAGTGGATTTGCATACTTAGACTTCAATGAGGCATGTTTGCAAGGGATGATTCATGATAATGGTTTCAGTGCCTTCATGAATTTCAGCTTGGGGTTCGAGGAGAGGAGGATGCAGACTGGGCACATTGGTTCGGCAATGATTATTAGAGTGGTGCAACGTCAGCATGGGGGTTCATTTCTAGGATTAGTTTAGGACCCTGGGATTACATTGTTTGACAGTTCAACTACTGTCAGATATGAGAGAGCCGGTTTTGATTTTCAGGAGTTTACTCCTCAGATTTCATGGGTTGATAGTTTGGTAGCTGGTACAAATGGGAGAGCCAACCATTACTTTCAAGAGCTTATTCATATGGAGCATGGGATTGGTGTCTTAGGTGGGATATTCTATGAGGGGTGGACTGAGTATTTACAATATCTATTTTCTCTATTGATCGGTGGTCTTCATGAGGCCTCTTGTGTTAGTAGATTGTAAGACAATATTGTGGGCAATAAGTGTTCCACGTCTTTCAAATTGGTTTGGGACCCAAGGATCACTCTCAGTTTTAGTTTGGTTCAACTTGTTGATCATAGGGTTGTGATGGCATTGCTTGAGGACAAGTAATCTTTGGGAAGGGAGGCCTTGCAGTCAGAGACGACCTTATGATTTTATGTCATCCTAACCAGAGGAGGAAAATGAGGATAACAATGAGCTCGGGCAATTTGGAGGAGTTATATGGGGCCCATGCTAGTCCATTCACCATCTTTCATCAAACTATTTGTTAAAACTCCTAAGCGAGAAAACACTTGAAAACACACCAAACAACAAATATAAAACATAATAACAACAACAATAAGGGTTTAACAATGCACTGGAGTATGTCAAATAAGTGTTTGATGAAAGTCTTACACCGACCATAGACTATAACAACAACAAGAGGGGTTTATACAGAGGTATTTGGGCATGCTACCAAGTGTTTGACATAAGTCATAAACCATAAATCACCCAATATCATAACAACAATAGAAAATAAGTATTTATAGTGGGTTTTGGCTATGTCAACTAATTGTTTGACGAAAGTCATGACCCAAGGAAACTACTAGAATGTTACAACAGTAGGAAGAATTATACAACAACCATTAGGAGGGATATTGCATCAAGCGGGAAATTCCAGGCAAATTGAGGAGTCGTGACACTACTAGTTACAAATGGATCATTTTAAGTGACACTTTTAAAAAAAAATAATAGTAATAAATTAACCCACATTCACAAATAGTAACTAAAAATAATTTTTCTTCTAAGGAAATCCTCTCGGAAAACCCTTTGAGTACTTCCCCATGATACATGGATGGTAAATGAGGTTAAACCGTCGACCCTAAGCCTCACCCCAAAAGGATCAAGAAAGTCAAACTCATGACCTCCCCAATTAATCACTACAACAGATCTCACATCTGAATCAAGACCATTTAAACTAACCTCGAAACTAATAACTAATAATAAATGTGCTCATTACCGATATCTATATATAATTTTACAAAATAAAATTATAATACTCCAAAGAAGATGAGCCTCATGCACATCCATGCACTTGAACCCCATTCACTATATGAATCATCCATTTACTAGAAACCTCAGGATAAAAAAAAAGAAAAAAAATAAAAAATTGATTCCGCACTGTCTTTACACGAGCAATCGAGCGCGGTGGGCGAGGCGCCCACTATTAATCCTTGAAATCTGCAAAGGAAAGCGCATGGAAAGACGTTACCTCTGCTCGCACTCGATATTGGTGCGCCATTTTTTTTAATCGTTAATTTAGTAATTGTAAAAGCATTTCCCATAATAAGGAGGCCGGCCTCCTTAAAGTCCAGCACAGACCATATCAAATATATTTTACAACGCCCCTTCCTCAACCTTGTTTACCTAACAGTAATATTATTATGAATGTGTGCCCCCCTTGTCCCTCATCCCCCTTATAAAATTCTAACCTCACATCGGTTTCCTAACATCTTGCTTTTGTTTTACGTCCCCAACATGTCATGACACACCTTAGCCCTAAAGTCAACACCCTAATATTCTACAGATGTATGTTAAATGTCTACATCTATACAGCATAGGTTTAATTTATAATAAATTATGGTTTCTGAAAGTTAATATATGATTTTTTTTTAAATGGAGCCTGTCTACATGTGTGTAAACATGCGACAGGGTCCTTAATGGAAGCTAAGTTGCCTTTTATATATATATTTGTGTGAAGGGCATCAACCACTTTATTGAAATTATAATAACCCATCCATCCCAGACGTCCTCTCCTTAGGAAATTGGTGAATGAGCCTTGGTACCTAGTGATTACAACCCCTTGTGTAAGCATATGTGATAAATTTCAAATAGTTGGTGGACCAGTAAACAAAAAGCAAAAATTAAAATTAGGCAGGTCGTCGGTATCTAGTAGACTACAATAATATAGTAGAGGAGAACACACAAATGCTAAAGACAAATCTTTGTTTTTTAATTGCACCTACATTTGTATGACAACTAATAATATATATTTATATATTTTGTCTACAAGCATGATAATCTAGATAAGTCCAAAGAACTAATGCTCGAGACATGATAATCTAGATAAGTCCAAAGAACTAATGCTGGTTTCTCTCCATATAAAATTATATAGTTTATTTGGACACCTGACTCTCATGTTAATGATTATCAACAAATTATTTTATTAAGAGAGACTTTCAAACTAAAGCTAGTAATACATGGCAACAAATTATTTTATTAAGAGAGAGACTTTCAAACTAAAGCTAGTAATACATGGCATTCACCTTTATAGAAATTCCCCGAAAATAATAAATTAAAATCAATAACAATTAACAATGAATTCATTATAATATATTTTTACAAAGATTAATAATATATAAGAAAATTATACAATTTAAATAGAGAATCATTTTTTTTTTAAGATTCGAGTCATTGAAGGTGACAAATGAAATATATAATTTACATTCACTATGTTTTAAAAACTAATATAATATTTAATATAATTAACTAATAATTACATGATAGAATTAAAAATAATAATAATCTAATTTATCTCTTGTATCGATTTATAAGGAAGTGTTTGGCTATGGGGTTGCCCCCCGAAGAGAGTCGCCACCTATCACTTATGATTGTCGACACCTTCCACCCACTAAAGTAGCCTCATCAATCCCCTGCATGCAACATTATAACACCATCCTCACGTTCGTTATGACCTCCTCTACTCGACACCATTTCACCTCTCGTTTCGACATGATGATGTTCCCCTGGTACATCTGGATCCTCTGGCTCGTCCTTAGCATGACCCAAGCTCCATAAGCTCCTGCATCTTCAATTATGGCATCTACGACCTTGGGCATGGCTCATTATGGGCTCGATTCTCCATTCTAGTGACGAGGTGGCCGCTCCTTTATCTTTCCCCGATGCCTTCTTCTTGGTCTCGCTCCCTCATCTTCCCTATGCTTCCCCTACAATTGTTCTCTCCCTGGCCACCTTTCAAACCCTGCTCTCTGCTCATGTACAGTGTCCAATGGCACCTGCTTGTCCCAACTGAAACCATGGCATGCGACAGTTCCTCTCACTGCTCTAGAGAAGCTCCTCTCGTCGTTCCATAGGTAATTCGAGTTCAAGTCTTATCACTGCGGCTGAGGACTCAGTCAGAGCCTATCATGTCCACACCCCGCTAGAGAGAAGAATTGAGATAGACTTGATAGAAGTAGACGTCAGAGTCCTCAGGAATTTTATTTCGGATGATGAAGTGGTGCTTGTTATCGCACAATTTGTAGGAAAGGTTTAGGTAGCTTGGGTTCAAGGCTCAAACCGGCGTAACAGGAGCTTCCCCACCCACTGTCACCTCGATGGGGAGCTCTTTCTATTTAGGGTGGCTAATCCCAAGGGAGACGTCCCTAGTAATCTGGGGTTCTGAAAGGTCTAAAGGTCTAAGGGATCAAGATGATGGTTTCCTTTCATAGATTACTACCCAAGAGATAGTAAAAAAGAAGAAGATATTCCACTGGATGGCACCTGTTTGCGAGACAAGGCAAATAAAACTAAAAGAGTGTGTTGCAGTGGTTAGTACTTCACAATATCAATGACTATCTTTTATACATATGAGCATTAATGAAAG